>JAHLSL010013217.1:649385-692776 GCA_025920805.1 Petroica traversi
CCCCCCACTGGAGAACTGAACCGGACTCAGACGGACTCTGAATCTACCATCTCTTCAGAGGAAGGAGAGGTTTCATTGTTTTCTTATTATCCAATTTTTTCCCTATACTTGTAAATATTCTATGTGTTAAATAAATAGTTTTTTCCACTTTTCTCTAAGGAAATTCTTCCCGGACCGGTAGGGGGAGGGGCGATTGGAATCGGCTCTTCCTAGAGGAGACCTCCCAGAGGTTTCCTCCTAAATATTTGCCCTAAACCAGGACAACAGGACAATGAATAGAAGTAATTATTTTATATCCTATGCCCTCCTCACCTCTCTGTCTCTTACACAATCAGGTTGCAAATAGTAAGGGCTAAGGGAAGTACCAGAAGGATTTGGGTTTATTATATATTTTGGTACACCACAGCCTGTGATGTAATAAGTGGAAGGAATATTTCCAGAACAAGAATTTTTGTTGCAGTGTTAAGAGCAGAGATGGTTGCAAATGGCAAATTTAAAAAAAATTATGTTTTTAGATTTTTCATAGATTTTTCAAAACCATATGCTTCTGCCTAATTTATGCAGATTATTTCCATTATGACAAATTTTATTTGCTTATTTCTTACCCATATTTTTCAATGAAATTCAAAGGCAAAATCCTGGGATATGAATCTGCCCAAATTCAGCTAAACAAATGTTCACTCAGTACTCACTGAGGTGATGAAATCATTTTAATGTGACTGTGTCTAGTAATCACAGCAGGTTAGTAGTACTCTAAAGTATTATGTCTTGACTTGAATATTGTAAAAAGTAATGTCAGGCGGAAAGACAAAATTATCACTTCAACTCTTGTTTTTGAAGATAGCATCTTCAAATTCTTTTTGTTATTATGATTTTTCTTCTGCTAAACTAGATTTCTGAAAGTCAAGCTATTTTAATTGCATGTAATTTCACTCCTCATTTGAATCCTCTCCTCTCCTCTCCGCTCCTCACATTTGGGCAAAGAGGAATGGTCAGTGCCATGAAAGTACACTGAGTAGACAGCTCTGAGAAAGACAGAAGTTTAAACAATAAAATAAAGTGATTTTTTGACTGATGAACTTGACAGGGTTGACTAAAGGTATCTGTTCCATACCTGCAACTGTGGATTACTACAACAGCCTTGATACAATCCTTTCTCCTCTCTGGGTTGAAAGGCAGGCTTGTAATCTTTTTTATGTCATTTATTCTTAGCCCATTATTCTTCTTGGTAAGAATTAATTCAGGCATAGAATCTGTGTATTTTCTAGGATGGAGCTCACAGCATTCTCCAGCAGAAATAAATGATCCAAACTTGCCCTGTGTGCAATGAAAGCTCTTTGTTTGTCACTGGAAGTTTTGTCCCCTTCAGGAACATAACCGTTGAGATAGGTTATGGGTGTCTGTTAACCTCAAGGTCATAAACTCTTTAAATAAATAATCAGTCTTTTAAAAATATTTCTGAAATATAGTGTAAGCTGAAGCAAGCGAATTGGCCCAGTCCATCACACACTGAGCTTGTTTTTGTCTGCAGATACTCCTAATCACTTATCAATTGCTTATGCAAATTGACGGAGCAGATGATATAGATTACTTTCAAGACTGCCTTGTGGGGGTCCTATAAAACCAACAGTAGTAGATGTCCGTGAGTTTTGAGCCTTTTTTTTCTTCCTTTTTTTAACAGCTTCTGGGCAGGGTTTACTTCAGCTGTCAAAAGCCAACAGCTCATAATTATGGTGTATATAATTACAAGAAAAAAGTAATCACATTTTAAAAAAAGAGAGAAAAGTTGGATGATTAGGGGTGCAAAAGGTTTTTTGATTTAAAATTAAGTTTCATGATCTATTACACTGCAATCCTTTCCTAGCTGTTCTTGTATGCTTTCAATTATTTTAAGGGTCAACAGCATATCTTCTTCCCTGTGCTTCCATTTGTATGCACACCTTCCCTGTGTGCAGTTGTATCATACCTGCTATTTATCACATAGACATAGTGTGAAAAGGTGTGGAGAACTGTCAAAAGGCACAGCAAAAGGCTGATCAATGTACAATCCTTTAAGTGTTTCCTTAACTTGCATAACTATGTTTAATTATTTAATTTAAAATGTATGCATCATTTTGATGTGCTATGGCGACCAAACTCAAGAGAAATTCCCTGCAGGAGCAGGCCTTTGAGAGTCTCTGAGATCCTACAGCAAAATCAATGACATTTTAATCTGAATTAGACATAGTTCCTGCAGAGAGGAATCTGAGCAAGCCTCCAGAAAACTGCTGAGTCTTTTCGTAAATAAGACATTTTTCTGCTTTGCTATCATATTACTGTAAAGATTTTCTGATGGAAATTTGTAAATGAATTGTTTGATATAGAAGGCATTTGTATATTTTTAGATGAAAAAAAATGTCAGTTTAAATTCTGTATCAGGTTAAATACAAGCAATAGTAAGATTAATCTTTTTTTTATATCTGGTCTTTTGAAGATTAAGACCAATCCATGCATAATCCCTTGCTGCTAGCCAGAATGCATTTTTAAAATGTTCCTTTAATTATCTAAACACTAGGACTTGCACATTGTATAACATCATATGATCTTATCTAAAGTATTATTAATAGATTACTCTGTTAGAAAATGCAGGAAAATCCCTCTTTGTAATTTTACTGTGTACTTCACTCTCTCTCCCCTCTATACATTTGAAAATTTGCATTGCTTGTTCATAGAAATAATATACTGGATGGTTTTCATTTTCTGAGAGGATCCCAAATTCACTACTAAATAAATTCTCACAAACAGGGCTTATTGTGGCTTTCTGCATCTGATTGTTTAAGATTGTTTGTTTGTTTGTTTGTTTGTTGGTGTAGAGAAGACTGTCTTGTGGAAATTGAAAGGTTTTTAGAGCAGCACAGCTTTTTCTGAAAAACTTTCCAGTTCTTTCATTTTCCCAGCTCTTTAGTTGATCTGCTATGAGTTAAGATTTTGTGTGTCTTTCCTTAAGATCGTCAGAAAGCCAGGGATCCCAGATGCCCATGTTCCCAAGCTCTGGGCAGCTGTACTGTGTGTGCACAAAGTATTGTGTATGTTTTCCAGTGGCTATGATTCTGTGATGAACCTGCCTTGCATTTCTGCAATATCTGGTATTTTTGACACTCCCTTCTGAAATCTGGGATAACCATTCTCTGGCTGAGTTTCTTTTCCGTGAATTATCGCTAGTCATTGGTCAAAATTAGTTTTAAAATTAATTATGAGGCAGAAATCTTAATTTTCCGTCAGATTACTTTTGAATTGGATGCTATAATTTAGTTGTTCCTCATCTCTGGGAGTTCTCCCATACTCATTTTTAACTCCTCTCAGAAGGAGAGGATCCTGGAAAACACAGGTGCATCAGCCTGACCTTGTTGCCTCTCAGGGTGATGGAGCAGATAATCTCCAGTGAGATCCAACAGCACATATTGGACGGCCAAGGGATCAGGCACAGCCAGCAGGGACTGAGGAAGAGCAGACCCTGCCTGACAAAACTGATCTCCTTCTCTGACCAGATGACCTGCCTAGCGGATGTGGGCATGGCTGTGGATGTTCTCTACCCGGACTTCAGCAAAGCCTTTGACACCCCAGCACTCTCTCGTACAAGCTGGCAGACCATGGCTGGGAGGGGGGCACCCTTTGCATCCCTGAGCCAGTGTGTGCCCAGGTGGCCAAGAAGGCCAATGGCATCTTGGTCTTGATCAGCAATAGTGTGGCCAGCAGGACCAGGGCAGAAATTGTTCCTCTGTACTTGGTATTGGTGAGGCCACACCTCAAATCCTGTGCTCAGTTCTGGGGCCCTCACTCCAAGAAAGACATTGCAGTGCTGGAGGGAGCCCAGAGAAGGGCAACGGAGCTTGGGAAGGATCTGGAGTAAGAACTATGCAAAGTGACTGACAGAGCTGGAGTTGTTTAGCCTGGGGAAGAGGCTCAAAGGGGACCTCATCACTCTTTACAACTGCCTGAAAGGAGAATGTAACCTCTCTTCTCCCAGGCAACTGACAGCAAGACAAGAGGACATAACCTCAGGCTCTGACAGGGTAGGTTCAGATTGGACACCAGGAAAAACATCTTCATGGAAAGGGTTGTTAAACATTGAAATGGAGAGCTCAGGGAGGTGGTGGATTAATCAGTCCTGGAGGTGTTCAAGGAACAACTTGGCATGGCCTCCAATGCTATGGTTTAATTTACAAGGTGGTGTTTGGACAAAGGTTGGACCTAAATTACTCCCTGATTCTATAACCTATTTGATGTAACACGAAGCTAACTCACTGTTTCTGGCATCTTGACTTCTTTATTTCTTTTACAGTTTAATTTACAGTTCAGGTTTATCCCAAGATTTGACTGAGAAAATAATTGAACAATTCCCTGAGATGAAGCAAAAAACAGGTTTTTTCCATAGGAAAGACCCTGATCTGAAATAATCCTTCATCTATGCTACTATGTTATGCTGGCATTATTGAAGACCTATGTGATCTGATCCAGATTTTAGTGGATTTTCCTTGACATAGGCTGCTGTTTTTAGGAGAAATAACAGCAATCATTCTCTTGACCCAGTCAAATGTTTTCTTTTCTTTGCCTTAACCCACTATTCTTAAAATGGTCTGAAGAAGTTGTTACTTTTATTTCAATACATTGACTGCAAAAGGGCTAAATGCAACAGTACCAGCACATAAAAAGAGGTTCATATGCTCTCCATTTACAATTATTCTTTTAATATAAAATAATTTCTACCTAGTTCCCCAAATGTAGGTGTTCATGCATCATTCCAATCCATTTCATTTAATTGAGTGAATTCATATTAATTCTTCTAAGAGTTATGCAACTAAATCCAAATGCAGATGCTCTTCTTAATTCTTACAGTTCTGTAGCTTATTTTTTATGTTTTTTAAATGGCAGACACTAGGTTTTGTTGGAGAAATTCTGACAGAGAACCTAAAACATGAAGAATTGCAATAGAAGAAAATGTAAGAACAAATGTGTAAAAGCTTTGAATTACTTTTCTAAATATCATGTTGATAAACTTTATAATACTTCAGAAGAGCAGTATTTTAATTTACAGCAAACCTAATTGACTAAAAAAATTACATTCTAGCACTTATCCATATATGTAATCCAGTAAAATCCTGACTTGCAAATGGACAAACCTGACTCTTCTTTCTGGATAAAATTCATCAGCATGTCAATTCTTTCAATAAACCATTATAATATCAAAGGACAGGACAAATTTTCACTGTTTCTTCTATCAATCAGTAGCTTTTTTTCCAATTCCAGTTTCTAAACAGGCTTTAAAAATATGTATTATTAGAAGGAGGGGAAGTTTAAGAAACCTATATAAAGAGATTGACAAAAGAGGTGCTGTTTGAGGATGCCATTCATCCATTCTGAAAATCTTCAATTTTCTATATAAGGGCAATAAGAAAGGTTTTCTGTACTGCTGGAAGGGAAAATATGTGCCTATATGCAATTTTTTCTTCTCAGACATCCTCATTCTTTATTAAATAATCAAACTTCTGCCATTCTAACATCATTAACTGCCCACTTTTTGTGCCAGTGCCATTTGTCAGAGACCGGGCTTCCTAACAATGTGTCACTTTCTTCCACAATGGAAGAGCATGGATGTAAACAAATATAATGTTCTGTGACTTTTTGGAGCATTTCAGTCAGAGATAAATGCTTACGTGCTGTATTTAGGAAATGATGTGTCAACAATCTGACATGATTAACCTATTTGGACAAACCAGGAATTAGAGTTCATACACTGTCAATACATGGTTTATTGTTGAATTGACAGCACTGCGTGGAGATACTGTCGGTACTGTTTGATGGGCATTGTAATAAACAAAATCTTAATCTCAAAGAACATGCAATCTAATGTGAAACAAAGAAACCATAAGTGATCACTGCAAACAGCAAGCATGAAGGAGAAAGTGTGGCAAGAGAAAATCTGAATAGTTTTGTATAGTTTTGATACAGTCGGTTTATTTTCCTTAAATAAATAAATAATTTCAATCTCTGTTGGTCTGAGCTCACCTTGCAAGATTAGTAGATGATTCCTTGCAGACCATGAAACTGTGATGCATATTTGCAGGGACTGAAAGCAGAATGTGATCTGATATGGTTTGCCACAGGAACTAATACCAGGAAAAGAAAAGGAGAGTATTACATACTGAAGCACAGAGTTTCATCCCATTGAATACTCAGTCACTCAGGGGCTTACCACCATGGACCTGAAGGGAAAAGCAAAAAAAATTGATTAAACAGAATACATTATAGTTGTGAAGGGCATTGAAGGTGCAAATGAGACATTTGCATATGATGCTATGGAAAATGAGGCGATAATAAAGACATTCAGATAGGAATAATATAGAGTGACAAGCAAAAAGGATGTTCTTAGGTGATGCATTTTTAAGGGATTGAAAAGTTCCAACTTGCATAATGACATGTTAGTGATGAGCACTTTGAAGGTTAAAGCAACATTTTTATCTGTGAACCTTCTGATGCCCATGAATTATTCTCAAACCAACAAATTCACCCAGGTTAAAATAAATTTCCTCAAGGTCAGCACATTCCGCAAATAGAATAACATACAGACTTCTTTCACTAATATGATCCCAAATTAGCACATTATGAAATCTATAACAGACTGCATACTTAATGCACTAGAGGGAAAAACAGATTTAGTTTTTACATGATTAAATAAAGACGAAATAAAACTGCTTTAGAGGAGTAAATAAATGATTCATTACTTTGTGTCTGATATTTGTCAAAAGGCCAGGGAGATAATGACTTTGGATCTTCCTGCAAGGACCATCAATGTTTTTGGCAGCTATCATGTTCAGAGCTCGGCTTTGTTTCAATGGATACATGTGATGGCTGTATTTATGTGTAGTGCAGCCCTGGAGGAGTAGTTATAAAGCACAGAACAGCTGATGAAGGGGATTCAATGCCCATGCAGTAAGTATATCAGAAGAATTTATTTCAGGCTCCCTGCTGCCTGGTCCACTGTTTCCATTGTTCACCAGCAACTTGAACAGATTGGGTGTGCTCCTGAACCAGCATTTCTGTTTTAACCATGCTTGAAATAAACTTAGTGCTTTATAAGAGCTTGGTGATGTGAATCAGAACACTGTGAGTGATCAAGAGATCTGAGTCAAAAGTGTACCCAAAGTTTATACCAAAAAAAAAGACACTCACATGTATATAGATTCATTGAAGTGGATCTGGCCCTCACACCCTGATAGAAGCTTTATTCCCTTTCCTATAGCTCTCACAACTTATAAAATCTGCATAACATCATAGCCCTTCTATCAAAAGGCCTCTGGGCACAAGCTGTAGGCAGATCTCCTTGTTCCTTTAGAACATGTTATTATTAATGCTATTTTCACCATTCCTGCACATGCTTGATGAAATGATTAAGAGAACCTTATAGACACTAGCCAGGAAACAATAGTCTTGGAAATAATTTAAATTCTCTGGAGATAAGCAGAAGCATGATAGACAGCATTATGCTACCAGAACTGGAAATCTGAGTGAAAAAGATGAAAGGGCAAATACTTCTTTTTTAAACATGAGAATGGATAAGGGAAAGAAATAGTAAGAACACAATTTCAATTTTACGTAGGTATGAAAATGAAATTCCAATTGCAACACTTGTATGAATACAAATTAAATCAAGTGATAAGTGATGGACGTTAGTTTCATCCAGATGGTCTCTATTACTGAGTAGTAAGGAAGACAGGACTAGAGGAAGAATGATCTCTAAAAGCAATGACAGGTTGGGGTTACATGTTTATAGTAATTGGATTGTTAATTCATGAAGTACAATCATACATTAAGGAAAGTCTCCATTCTTCGTTCCCTGGTAGGATAAGGCTTCAGTAGTGTCCTCATTCTGTCCTTCAGGCTCTGTATCATGTCTCTCCATGTCCAAAGTCCCACTGGATACTACAGTGCTGTTCAGATAGAAGTTCACAGGACGTTATTCATTTTAACAGGCATTCGGAAAACTGAATTAAATTTGGGGAAGACGAATTCTTTCAATTGTGTATAATTTGCTGCAGTGTCTTTGGAAACAATTGTATCCTGTTGATGGGATCCGGCTCTAGAGCTATCAGACAGCGGGGCCTATTATGTCCCTTTTTTTGTTCTGCTTCTGTCTTTCATAGAATGAAAAATCTTTTCATGTCAGGGAAGCAAAGCAATCCACAGGGATCTGGACAAGCTCAAGAAGGCAATCTGTGAGAACTTCATTAAGTTCAACAAGTCCAAGAGGAAGATGTTGCACCCCGGTTGGGGCAATCCCAGACATAGCTACAGACTGAGAGAAGACCTCATTGAGAGTGGTCTTGCAGAGAAGGACTTGTGGGTTCTTCTGGAGGAAAAGCTGGACCTGAACTGGACAAAGAAAGAGAGTGGAATTTTATTATTGTGATGCCGGCATGATTTTTTCCTTCTCTTTTATATACAGTTCTGTGTACCCACAAGTATTAGCACGCATACTTGTAACCCTTCACTTAGTCTAGTGCTTAGTGTTTTGTAAGTGCTCTGCAGGCCCTGAGACTAAAAACCCCAGAACTGCAGAGCCAGGAAGACCAAACATTCCTACTATCTCAGGAAGCCAAGATCCCCTAGTAGGACAGATTCTATAAACTAGGAGTTAGCCCACTCCAGCCCCTATTGGGCTCCCTTGTTAGATATGATGATGTGTAAGGTCTATAACTTGTGTAGGGATTGATTGGGGGTGTGCAATGTGACGCTGTCACCTGGGTGAAGTGATGCATCCAACAGGATGAAACAGGTGATATCTTGCCTTTTTTAGTTAAGCCATTTCTGTCTTTTGTATAATTCTCTTTTTATTGCTGTGTTTATTTCTATTTTCTGACTAAATTGTCACTCCAGTGTGTTAATTGCTCTGAGATTTTCAGGTTTCTCCTCCACTATCAAAAGGGGGTGGTTTGAGCAGTTTTAAGTTCCCCACTGACTTTTAAAAACTACCACGTGAGTCAATAATGTGCGCTCACACCCCAGAATGAAAACTGCATGTTGGATTGCACCAAAAGAACTGTGACCAGCAGGTCTAGAGAGATGAGTCTGGTGATCTACTCTGACCTTTGAGTCTCCACCTGCATCCAGCTCTGGAGTCCTAAGAAGGATGCAGACTTCTTTGGGCAAGTCCAGAAGAAGGCGATCAAGATGATCAGGGAGCTGGACTACTTCTCCTGCAAAGACAGGCTGGGAGAGCTGGGGTTGTTCAACCTGCAGAGGAGTAGGTTTTGGGGGAGACCTTAAGTAGCCTTCTGGTATCTAAAGGCAGCTTTGAAGAAAGAGGGAGTGTGACCTTTTTTCAAGGAGTGATAGTGATACAATAAAGAGCAGCAGTTTTAAACTAAAAGCTTAAAGGTTTAGATTAGATGTCAGCAAGAAATTCTTTTCTCAGAGTGTGATGAGGCACTGGAACAGGTTGTCCTGGGAAGCTGTGAATGTCCTGTCACTGGGTGTGTCCAAGGTCAGGCTGAATGGGGCTCTGAGCTACTCAGACTAATGGAAGGTGTCCCTGCCTGGGGTAGGAACATTTGACTAGGTTTTTCTTTAAGGTCCTTTCCAACTCAGGTTATTCTTTGATCCTATGATGGATCATGGATTTTCTTTAGTCTGGCTTAACATTTGTTTAAATTCTAGTTCTGAGATAATGTTAATTTATATTTTCATATACACTTTAATTAAAAATATTATGATACTTTATTTTAATGATTTTATGATATTTTTAATGATATGATATTATGAAACCAGACTTGCTGCTTTTCTTTGCCTGGTAGCCCTTAGTTTTCCCTTGACACAATTATCCCTTCACTGCACAGTCTGTGATAGACACTGAAAATTCAAATAAAACAGAAAGAAAAAAAAAGGAGATTTTACTTTAATCTTCCACTTGTACTCCTGCTCTTTCCACCTTCCATTTTATCGTTTCCTCGCTATTCAGCCATTCTGTCTCTGTTTTTCTCTCAGCTCTGTTAATAATCTTCAGCTCATCTCTCTCTCCTTTACACAGCACTGCTTTTTATCTCCTTGGTATTGCTTGATCCCAGCGTTGTAATAAAGCTCATCTAGGCTGATGAATTAAAGCATTAGTACATCTGACTGATGTTTACTCTCAAATAAAGTTATTTCTCCCACTTGCCCTTGCTGCCATACCCTCTGCTTTTCCACTTAAAGGAGGCTTAGCTTGGTATGGTTCTGCCCTTTTTCTGCAAATGTAAACTGGTAGTTTAAAGATATTCACAGCCTCAGAGTTTTAGAAAAGTTTTAATTTAGCTTTTATTAGGTGCTGGGCAGCATAATGCCAGACTGCGTACACAGTTAAACAACAAGAGCTCTCTCAGGGGAGTATATTGTTGCAAGCTTCAACATCTATATGCAAATTAGACTTTCAGTCTTTGCTATCACTTACAACAGAAATTTTCCATGCAGGAAAGCCTTTTTTTTCTTTATCTATCTGAAAAAATAACAGGCCCTGAAGACAATACTCTGACCTCACCAGATGCAAAAGTTAGAGAAATTATCTTGGGTTTAGGAATATTTTTAAGAGGCAGGCTGTCCTAAAGCAGGGTTATATTACAGTTGCATAATACTGCTGGAGAAAAAAGGGGAAGTGATGAAGTCCTGCATCAGCATTGAAAGGAAATTATATAAAAACACTGTTGCTGTTTATCATGGGGAGAATGAATCCTAAACAAAGAATGTTTGCATAAAATTTCTTAGGACTCTAAAATGCATCAGGTACCCTTCTCTAAGGGCTGTCCTAAATAGTTTTTCTGTAGATCTTGTGGATTCCTGGAGCTAAATCCCAGCAAAGGTCACCCATGTTAAACAATGCTTGTTTAACTGGTTTCCCTTGGAGGCTGAGCAGAGATGTGTTGTAGAGCTTTGGGGGATGTGCCCTCCTCAGTTTCTTCTGAAAAGGTAAGTTAGGTTTCTGGGAGGATAAACATCCTTTGATTTTCATACTATAAATGAACTGTTGAAATTGACCTCTCAGACCTCAGTGAAAGCTATCCACATTACTCACACTATGGGGGCACTGCAATATGGAATAGACATTGGTCTGTCCTATGCCATACTTAGAGAGTGCTGTTAGTAGAATTGCTTTTGTATTTTACTTTGTGTTTCCCTATTTTGACAGTGTTTCTCATTTTAGTTGTTCTTTTTTTCTACCTCTTTCCAATTTATGCAACAGAGAAGTCACATCTTGTTGCAAAATGTAATCACCTTTTTTCATGTGGGGCAATGATGCACAAAATAATTTTAATGATAAATAGATACCAATTACGAACAATGACTCACCAGCAGTTTAAGAAGAAAGTGGTTCCAGTGCTTGAATTCATAAAGGAACAGTGCTTTTAAATACTTAATACTCGAGGACTGCATCAATGTTTATTGTCTTGAGCAATGTTTTAGCATTTTCTCTTAAAGTGAAAAAAAGCCAATATCTATTTTGCCCATCTTCTGCTTCCTCCCATGTCCCTGCAGATATTGTATTTCCAGTGGGTGTTTCACAGCTTGCTGTGACCAGGGCATCCCCTTGAAACTGGCTCAGAAATAGAGGGGAGAAAAGGGACGGTGGAAAACATGAAATTTCAGAACTTGAAGATTTTAAGAGATAAGGAAGTTTAGTTCAGGATGGGCCAACAAGTGGATGCAAATGTACCCACTTTATTGACCAGGAGCTGTGCACTCAGATTCTCTAATGTGGGAGGAAGTTGAGTTAGTAACCACAGGAATATGGATGCTTCTAGTTCCAGCTTGATTTCAGGACATCTACTTTACCCTCAGCTACGAAATGATCCTGCAAGAAACATGTTAAACACATGGCAGGGAGGTGTGCTCCTGGACCCATGCTGCAGGATTGAGCCAGTGGACGTATAGAATATTTGGGCTGGAGTGTGGGCTCAGACATCCATTCAAAGCAAAATACAGACTTGCCTCGTGGACTCTTGGCTCCTAAAAGGAAATGTCCAGGTTTTACAGAGAAATATTTTGATTGAAATGTAAATAACCCTGTTGGAATAAGAGGCAATTCTCAACTGCCCTGGCTCTGGCTCCGGCTCTGTATCCAAAGTTTTCCAGTGTTTGAGGACTGTAGAGTGCATGAATTTGAGTCCATCCATCATCAGCCAAAAAAATTGTGTAGCCATAATGCCTAGCTCTAGATAAAATGTCTGAAGTTTCATCTTGTGGCTATTTTCCTGGGAAGCTTTTCTTTGCTCTGCATGGCGTGTGATTGCCACTGAGCCTTATTTCTAAATGGTCCTGTCCTTTCAAAGAGATCTGTGCATTCTAACTGATAGTCATCCACCTACAGTATCAGAATGTAGCTAGTTATATTATATTTTATGTTTCAAGACAGTTTTTGGTAACTTCCTAGACCCCACTACTAGCCTGTTGAGAATAACTTGCTGTAGTATATATGTGGCATCCACTTAGAAACTTCCTATTCAGTGGACAGTTTTTTCCTTGAAAACCCTTGAGGAAATAATTTCCCCAAGCATCTGTGGTCACATTATTGAGTACAAGACAAAACCTCTTGTACATATTAATTTAAGCGCTTTAGTTAATGTACAGTGCTACTGAATGGTGTGCAAATCATGTCACTTCCCTAAGCGAGGGTCCACTCCTATCCTGATGGGTTTTTTGCTGCCCAAGTGACAATTTCTATTTGCCATGGTGTGATGACTTAGAAGATGTACATGCACTTCATACTTTCCGTTTGTGTTTGTGAAATACACATACACTCTGTCATACATAAAGCCCTCACTCTGTAGTGCATCTTGGGATGAGAAGGGGAAGTGACATTTACAGTTTTGACTGCGAACAGATTGTTGGCTAGAGAGCATTAGAACTTGGATTTTCATCCACACTTACACAGGGAAAAAAAAGGAATGATGGTGTTTTGGGTGCAGAGCAAGGAATTGGTCTGAATATGCAGCCTTCTGCCAAGCATGGGGACAAGAACAACTGTCCAGGTAGTTAACAAAGGCAGTGAAATGTCCTGCTCTTCTGAAAGAGACATCCTTTTCAATAGTTGAAACGGTATATGTAGAAGAACCTGCATCACATTTATCTAAAAATCCTTCTACCCAACAGACAGGAGGAATATCAAGGTGAATTTGAGGAAAAGGATGAAATGAGAACCTAACACTTTACTTCAGATCTATGTATTTTGTATAAAAATCTGTTCATTGCATTCTTCAGATGGCAGGCATCTGAGAGAGACTGCACACAGAGGGAGGTCTGTAGAAGTGTCTAAGCACTTATGCAGTCTGCCCAGGATGTGTAAGTGCTCTAACAGCAGTTCATAATTGTTTTGCAGAGCAGCTGAGCCTAGGGAGCATATTCAAAGTCAAAAAAAGAGAACACCTGTGCAGAAAAAATATTTTTCTTTTGCTTACAGGTACAGAATAATAAAATCTAAGCATGGGAGCAAAGGAAGTCCACCTCAGAGACTTTAATCGGAGTTGCAAAGGGCTCTGTCATGTCATGTTTGAGCAAGGCTGAACTCTGTGATGCCCTGATCTCAGTCAGAGGTTTGCAAAATACAAATGATGGATAGTGTGAGAGTCTCTTGCAGCAGCTGGCAACTGTCAGAAAGCCACGGATTACACAAGTTCTACTATATTTTTTTCCAGAGCAACATCTGGAAAATGGGTGCCCAGACAATAGGGCAGGTAGAATGAGTGGATACAATGCTTCATATGGAGAATGCTTTTGCTGTTACACAATTCAAATTTAAATGCAAACTCCAAACTTAAATCCTACTGGTAGAAACAAAAAGAAGCACCTCTTCAGCAGAGCTGGAAGATATTTTTGTCCTTGTTTTCAGAGAAAGCATGATAGCTCTCTTTTCCAGTGATCTTTCCCCTGCCATTTTCCCTTGGTTTTTTGTGAGATTATGTTGATTTCATGTTGTTGTAACACCAGGCATCAGGCACTTGCACAGCTGGACACCCTCTCCCCTCTATCGTTTTTATTCTAGTTCACAACAGTAAACAGGAGAAGTATTCTGTGCATAAGTTAGAGGCAGAATTATCTTTCTTTTCCTTGAGCGCCACAGGTAAGAAACTGTACCAGGGGGAGGTAATCTGGCAAAAAAGCAAATGCTGTCTTCTTCCAAGGTAGGTTGCTAGCTGAGTGCACACAAGTGAATACTGAGAGGAAAAAAGGAGTATTTCCATAATGTTTTTCTCCTTTAAGACAGTTGGGTCTGATTCATATGTTCTGCTACGCTTCTGGAGATGTCAATCCAACAGCATGGTTATGGGGAAGGGACACCCCAGGAAATCAAAGCAAACTCAATTATCTATCTGCTGACAATGACAAAACCATTTCATTCCTCAGCTCTTCACAGAATGTGAGGGGGGAAAGATTAAAAGCGTGAACATTTTTAATGAGTGCAATTATTGAATCATCAGTCACACAGTCCATCTGCTTCCGAGTGTTCCAGTGACTAGAGAAAGACTAAAATACTGCATTGCCTTTTTGCATTCATATAATCATATAAATATTCTTTAAGAAAAAAGCTAATCATATTCATATATCATGCCCATAATTTCAAATAACTTGCTGCTCCCCTTTCACTTACTTCACTTTATTAATCACTAATTTTGAGTTTTGACACCATGATGGTGGAAATATCTTGGCAGATGCATGGCTAACAGCTAATCCCATGACATTAAATACAGAATCATGTAATATTCAATTCAAGAGATAAACTAATGTAAAATTTATCTCAAAGGTCCCATTTAGTCTGGAGGTTAGTGAGCAGAATAAACTTGCTACTGCAGAAAGAAAAAAAATAGAGGCTGTGTTGGATTTAAAATTCCTTTCTCACAGTGTTATCAATCCACTTGGTACACAGATCTGAGTATGAAAGCATGTCAGGAAAGAGCCAAAACTTATTCAATAGAGTTTGAAAACCTTTGCAAATAGTCAGGACAGATAGAGGAGGAAAGGTTCAGATAAATGCCTGAACCTGAGAAACAGCGACAGAACTATAAATCTGTTTTGGCTGTGGTATCCTAAAATCTATCCCAGAATGGCAGGAAAGTAGAGATTTGGATCTAAAACTACTAGGAGGCTTTGCTATGTGCTAACTTATTATTATGTTGGGATTTGTGCTACAAGCATGTGGTGGAATAAAAAGGATCATTTTGTGGAAGGAATGTTTTCTGGAATTGCAAATAAATGCCACATTCTGCAGAGATGTCCTTTGTCTACCTCTTTTCAGCTTTTCTCTGCAATACCCAGCTGAGAATTGCCCAGATACAGTAATGTGCACAACTATGAGACATATTATTTAAGAAATCTCTGACTTTGCCACAGGCATCAACATCAGAAGATTCTAAAGTCTGAACTCTAAAGAAACTGACTTCATATTTGGTGTTGCAAACAATATGCAGTAGGTTTTTTGTGGATAGCACAACATAACAAAACAACACTTCTTATTCCCTTCTTGAATGTGGAAATACCATTTTTTGTAATGCAGCATAGTCTGAAAGCAAAGTTTAATCTCAGAGTATGAAAGTAACAGCAACTGATGGAAATTATTTGGCCCAATAAATTAGGCATTTTGAATTAGGTATTGAGTCTAATATAAGATTTATACCAGTATTTAAGTTAAATCCAGGAGGATTGTATGAGTGATGGTGAAATCTCACTATATTTTTCCTGGGGGGATAAGGTGCACTATTGCTTAAAGTTTTATATTTTATATTATTAAGATATAGTCACTCAGTGAAATAATTATTCATTGTATTTTCAGATTAAAAATCTTTCAATCAGCCAAGATCAACAAAACTAACAATGGGCTGTAACATAATCATGGCATCCAGGTTGTACCTAATCATTATGGTACTTACTTTTTACTTTTCTTCCAGTTAATGTCTAGTCAGAGTCACAGCAACAATTTTTTCTATCAGATAAAAAAAAAACATTAAATAAATAAGTAAGCCCTGAATTGACAATTTGTTCTCTTTGTAGGAATGAATTAGGTACTGAATTAGTTTTCTTTACAGTTTTAAAGACGGGGATTCACTGAACCACATCTCTGTGAAGAAGCATGGCTCCATGTTCACAGTTACATGCTTTAGTAATTTAAAAGCAATCATTAATCTCTTGCATCTCTAAGAAAGCAATCAGTGACATGTAGGAGATTATTGTTAGAATCCAGTGACTGGTGCTAGATTGATTTTTTTAAAATTTTTTTTCATCCCTCCCCTCAGTTTTGACAGCTCTGCTTAATGACTGACAGTAAATGGGGTTTGTGCTGTGTCAGGTGTTCAGGAAAGGGCTCTGGCAAGGAAGATTTGGCTTATCACATTGTGACTGAACGTCCTGATCCAGCAGACATTTGGAGCAGAAAATAACATTGCAACAGGGACTTACTTCTTTCGTTTCAATGAGAGCTCTTACTCGCTTGTATGTTTAATTTCTAAAGTGCCAATCTTGCTCCCATAGTTTCTTGAGAACCGCCTAGGCAGCTATCTCTTCAGTAAGCAAGGGCACAAGTAATTTAATGCCTCTTTGAGTATTAATAAATTCATCCTTGGAACAATAATTATTATTTTATACTTGCATTCTGCCCACAGATTAATTAAATACCTCACAAAAAAAGCATAGAGATTTTACCCTCAATAAGCCTGAAGTCTGGAACATAGATGCAGAAAAAGGAATAGAGGAAAGAATAGAGAAGAGATGGAACACAGTGACACATAATATTCTCTGACAAGGCAAAAACAAAATGGTAAAGCTTGATTTAGCAGTTCTGTTTTTTGTAGTCTTCAGGGCAGACTACAGGATGAGACTTTTCAGGATGAATTTGACTGAGATGAACTTAGGGCCTTGGCAAATTGGTTTGGGGACACAGTTCAAGGAATTAAAAGCAGAGGGAAAAGACAACAGGAGAGATGTATGAAGGGATGATTTGAATGTCTGTGTGATGAAAAGCAAAGACAGGAAATAATGGCAGAAGTGCTAAACATCTAAATGCCCAGGAGCATGGCCAAAACTTTGAATTCTGCAGACGTTTTCTCTAAATGAGAACAGAGAAGAACTTCTTATTCTGATAAATAAAACAGGATGGTTTTAACTGAGGGATCTGAATCTGCTGGAAGTAAAACATGTATGAAGAACACAGCAGGCCAGACCTGGCAAACACTTCCTGTAGAGAGACAGACACCCTTCTGCGTGATGAGGGGAGAGTTACAGAAGGAAACCATTGTGAGAGTAAGGAAGGAGGAGTAGAGAGGACAGACTCAGAAAGGAACAGCAGGTAGCGTAGCTACTGACACCAAAATAGAGAAGGGAGTGTTCTGAAGGAAGCATACTGAGAAGCTGAGTTTCAAGATACTCAGATTTCAAGATGTCAGAAAGCAATTTAAAATAGTGTGTTTGTTGAGACAAGAACAACTAGGGATCTACATCCTATTCAGGGAAGGAGAGGCAGAATTAAGAGTTACTAAATTAAATACCGGGGACACTGGATTCTGCTGAGCAGCTGAAATTACATGCAGTTTTGATAAGGATGGATAAATTGTTAGTCTAGTGCCACAGACACTGTCTCAAAATGCACTTGAAATAGTGGTAAAATTTTGCACTGAGATTTAAAGATACTTGAACTAAAATTTGTATAAGGTCATCAAAGAACACTAAAGAAGTAAAAACCAAAAGCAAAGCATTGTCTTTCAAAACAGTTGTGGAAATTGTCACAAGCAATAATAGCTGCTTACAAAAACATGTGCTCAGTTAAGACTGTTTTATAACTTTGGGTCTCAAAACATTGGCCGAATTAGAGGTCAGTGCTTTACTAAGATATTCTTACTTTGAAACTTGGTCTAAAGAGCTTGAAGACTGAAATACAAGGCAAACTGTATATGTAAGGCAAGCAATCTACCGTCAGTTTGTAAGGAAGGCTAACAAAATTAGAAGGATGAAATCCTGACCATATTGTATGCAGTGGCAGATTTCCCATTGATGAACACAGTATGCAGGAGCTATTAGCAATCACAGGAATCACAGCTAATCTCCTGACTCACCATGATCACAGGCATTTTTCTGTAGGCTGTCTGGCAAATGCAGGCAGCAATAACCTGATGTTAGCTCAGTCTCTTTAATATTACTTCCAGAATTTCAGTTCAACATACCACATTTGGTCCTGACAGGATTGCAGCTCCCACTGATTTCAGAACTTAATGTAGTTAGCGGAATTGGGTTGGCCTTTTTTTTTCAAAAGGAGTTTTCAATAAAAAAAAAACAAACCCAAACATCCTCTTGAAAAATACTTGCTATCCAAAGGTAACTGCTACATATTTTTCAAAAAACCCCCCCAAAAAACCCAAACAAACAAACAAAAAACCCAAAAAAACCCAAACCAAAACAAAAAGCAAACAACGAAATATTTACTCAGTCAGAGTGGTGTAATGCTACTTACATATTTTCTATATAAGCTATCCTCTGAAGCACATTCTGGATAGCCATTGCAGAAAAATTGTCAAAAGAACATTTCAAGGTCATCCTAGGAATAGACACAATTTTACATGTTTTTAATTTCTGACTTTTCCAAACCAATTACCTTTTTTTTTGTAACAAGATATCAGTAACTTACAATCCATATGTAGTCTCTACCATAGCAGTATATTTGATGGTAGAGTAATATTAATTGGAATGGGTGAGACAGAAGGGAGGAAAAGAGGGGACAAAAAAAAAAAAAGTAATGGGTATTTTTGAAGTGTAAGGGAAGGAATAGAGAACATTAACAAAGAATGTAATTTAATACCTAATCAATTTACTGATTGGATTTTCCGTGAGATTAACTTTGAGTCCAGAATGAATTGCTCTGATCTTGGAAGCTGCTATAATGACTAGCAAGCAGTAGTATGAGGCTGTAGTGATATGAAAATAATAATAATGTCAGAGACTTCAAACAGCTACAGTATGTAATTAAATGTGTTCAAATAACATTATGGTTGGATGTAAACCCACAAAAGCAAGGAGATTTTGAGGTAAGTCTGCCAAAACACTGTCCAACCATTTTCACTTGCTAATGCAATGCAACGGCGTTCCTCTCAGGGTGTCAAAACACCATGTAGGGGCACATTCTGCCCTCCAGTGAGCACATCTGACTCCTTTCAGATTCTGTATCTTTTTCATATGTGTTTCTAAAACAATAAATATAAGTGTTAGAACATTTCATGTTTTATAAAATAACCCAGATATTGTGATTGTGGTCCTTGGCTGAGGAAAGGCAGCAGGCAAAACCGGCTCTTGGGAGGTATCTTGGGAGGCACTTTGAACTTGAGCAACAAAACACACCATTAAAGAAAGAAGAGGCAAGCACATGCAGCTGTGGTCTGGATGCTTCTCATTCTTTCCCAGACTTCACTTTGCCAGGATGAAGGAAACCTGCTGGCTTACATTCAGTGATGTTTGACAGTACTAATGCAGGAAGCACAGGACCTGAGTGTACATCCACAGCCATGATGCTGGGGTTGTTAAGGTTCTATATCTGCATATAACATTTCAACTGACTGTAGGGTTTTTTTGCTCTTCTGTCACCCTCTCTGTTTTGTTCACTTTCTTGTTAGGCTTTCAACAAACAAAGTGCAGCACGATACATCTGGGAGAATGTTATTTTCCCCAGTGAGGAATCAGAAGCTACTAGTTCTCCAGGGCAGAGGCAGAAAAGATCCTGTGAAGCTCCTTTTGAGACCACTTTTAAACAAAGAGATGCTGCCATAGCTTATCCTGCAGGTTGTGTGCACATTGTGGTCTGGGTGTCTCATTGGTGGGACACTGCTCTTTGTGAGACCTACTCAAGTCACAGTAAGAGCAGACTCCCTCTGCCCCATCTCTGAACTATGACCCTCCAATCACTTTGGCAATTATATATCTTGGTCCATGCAAGCTTTGGATGACTCCCCCCCAAAAATCTCTAAAATAGCAGGATTACAAAAGGGAGACATGTTTGCTCTTTTCACTGCATTTATTTGCTCTTAAAAACTGAAAGCATAAACATTGCATCTATTTACATGAATCAGACTCTATAAAATGCAGGGAGATAATGGCAAGTTAGCCCCAGAATGCTACTTTTACTAGTCTGAAGTCAGCAAATGGGGGGCAAGTTTTTGCCTCCATACTGAGCAGTGAGAGAATCTTTTTGATTCTTGAAGTTGCCCTGAGGTATATCATCCTTGATGGCATATTCTGGCCAATAGGAAAAAGCTGAAATCGTTTCCATAAGAAATCACTAGAGGAGACCTAAAAACAATAGGGCAAGGAGTGAGAAGAAAAATTTTCCTGCACCTAAACTTAGATAGAGACAGAAGAAGGAGAAAACGACCTGAAGATCATGGAGCTCTTTCGCGGTATGGCCTCAGACTCACTGGGAGACTTTCATCAAGTCATTTGAAACATTAGCTGACTATGCCGACTTTGTGAAATTATAAATGAGGTACCTTTTCTATTTCTTGCAATTTGATGGGAAGAAAAGGAAAATGGCATGGAGGATAGTTGCCAAATTTGTGAATAGAAAGAGGAGAGGGTTTCAGGATTTCTGAGACTGTCTCAAGTTCATAAATGCAAGATTTCATAGTCCCAAAGCAACTTGGCAATGAATGAATCTATCTGAAAAAAAGCCACTATCTTAAGCTGATTTATGAAAGGACAAGACAAATGAAGGAAATGCCTGAAATGTTTTGAAAGCAATAAAAAGGGTGCATCACTCATAGGTGGGATCGCTACAATTTTGTTCTTACTCATGCACAGTTCATAAAGCTAATGTTTATGTTAGCTGGAATTCTCAAGCTCCTTGTAAGACACTTGTAATGACATCAGTGTCACAAAAAAGGCATGCTGGCTTTGCTAAGCTTTTGTATCTGCATGTAGCATTTTAGCTGACTGCGGGTTTTAGTCTTCCTTCTGTCATGCTCCCTGTTTTGTCATCTTACTTGTTGGGATCCATTGAAGAAAAAGCAGCACGACACTTTCAGGTGAATGGCATTTCCCCCAGCAATGAATCAGAAGCTTCTAATTCTCTGTGTCAGAGAGAGAAAAGATCTAAAGGCGCTGATCTTCAAAATACAGCAACACAGTGTCTGTCTAAGTGAAGAGTAGGTTGTATCAACAGATGTTAGCCAGTTAAACTTAAGCTCTCAGGGGAAAAACCAAATACAAGTTACACTTTGTCATGTTACTGTTTTTATAATAGCATGGAGATGCACCTAAGCCTAATGCATTTAAACAGAATGGCATGCAATGTAATGGCCAGTTTCCACATATTTCACATAGTGGTAAGTCTGCAAAGGATTGTGAGTCTTGCCTATCTCAAGTATTGGCCAGTTGGAAGTAAAAAACAAATTTGGTTACCAGACGCGAATAAATTTGTGCTATTGATTTAAATCCAAGTAATCAACATTTTAATTTGATTCCAAGAGACACCAAGAAATTTGGTAATAATCTGGATTTTTTAAATTGGAATATGAATATTTCTGTAATTAATTGTAAAACTGGAAACAGTCTGGAGTTATTAGAGGTTATAATTTTTATCTTTTGAAATTCTGTTTTTGCTAGCATTTTCCAGAATCACACACTCTTATATTCTAAATTTGATACTGAAGATTACTGAGTTTTATGAGTTTTTTTCATCCTTGTTGATTTCAAAATTTCCTTAAAAGCCTATTTTCTGCTCTAAACTGTCTCCTACACCATTGCATTTTAAATGTTTTTCAACCAGGGAGGGTATAATTGCAATAGAAAATTTATTTTTATGCCCCACAAAACTATATTTTCTAGTAATGAGATAGTTTCATTTTTTCAGGAGCATTT
Source organism: Petroica traversi (assembly GCA_025920805.1). Classification (NCBI taxonomy): domain Eukaryota; kingdom Metazoa; phylum Chordata; class Aves; order Passeriformes; family Petroicidae; genus Petroica; species Petroica traversi. The sequence goes on from JAHLSL010013217.1 coordinate 671,274, forward strand.
TTTCACATGCTCCCAAACATGGATGCGAAAGGGCCAACTTTTTTCCTCACGTGTAAATGTATACATAAACATGTAGAAAGTGAGAGAGAGAGAGAGAGAGAGAGAGAGAGAGAGAGAGAGAGAGAGAGATACAGATATATAAAATTCCTTAAATTTTATTTGGAAAACTATTTCTGCATCTAAATCCAACTTATCCTCACTGTTTTTTAAGAAGACTTCTTTTGACACCCTTAGACTTTAGGTACTGTGTAAGTTACCATTTTTGTCACCTACTTCACTTCACTTTTTATCCCAGTGAAAGTATTGGAATTGCAACATCACATAAACAATAACCAATGGCTATTTCTTCGGTAGAACATAATCCTTAGTAATGTAAGTACTTCACCTCTCCATGGGTAAACCTGCCCAGCAGAAAGGTCTTACAGCCAACCTATGAGGTATGGTTTGCAATCCTCTTTTGACAATATAACTTCTGTTATTAAAGAAGCTGACCAGTTTGGCCTAGGTAGTGCAGAGCTCTGGTATGTTCAAGTCAAAATAAGTAAAGCTGTTAGCTGGAAATCATACTGTCTATCCCTACACTCCAAGTTCTATATAATTTGATGTGTTTTATTGATTCTGTCCTAAGACATTCAGCATCTTCCTGAATTAAGACCAATACTGTTCATTTTTTCTGTCCAAAATCTACATTAACTTTTTTTTTTTGCAAAACTCATCCTTCCTTTCAGCATTTTATTGGAGAAGAAATTAACTAGAGAATAAAAAATATGATGATTGGTTGCATAAAAAGAAGTACATGTTAAAAAAAAGTTCCAAAAAAGCAAAAAAAAATTAATGTATAAGTGCAGAGATGCATAGAATATGAGTAATGTAAATGGAAGCATCCTTACTAAATGAAGGATGAACGGTAAAGCCTCAGTCACAGGGAGAGCTGGATTCAGTGTCATGCAGAACAGTACAGGGCTGTCCTTGTAAGCAGCAGGACTGGCAAATGAATTTCATCAATATTAAGGGAAAAAAACTGTTTTAATGCTGTAAATGTCCACTATATATCACAAAAATAATTCATGTCTTAGTAAGCCTTTAGCACATCTAAGGATCCTTGGAGTAGACAAGAATTAGTAACATCAAAGGCATGGATTTACAACGGTGGAAAACTGGTGAAGTCTTGAAATTGACACATTCCCAGTTGATTAAGTGGTGGTCTTGTTTGGCAATGCTGTTTCTGGGCTGCTATTATGAATTTAAACACAAAGGCTTTGAATTTCTGAGTCTGGAAAATGGGAGAGAGCTGGGAACAATGAACTGCGCAATTTTCTCTTCATAATGCAAGCAACAGAGAATTCCAGTTGGGACAAATCTGTAAAAATCCTGCCTGGAATGACACCAAACAGCATCTGTTAACTTTCCCAATTATTAAAATTCAATCTGCATTAGTGATGCTACTTGTTTTCTTTGTGCAGTACTATTTCCCCAGCCTTTGTTGCTCATAGCCCTGAAGATTAGTCATATTTTACATATATACATTGGACATTTATAGGTAATTTCACTTTCTGCTATATATATGAATTATTTTAAAAAGTCCCCTGCCCTCTCTTCTGAAGTAAGATTTTCAGGGCAAGTCTGATGACATTATAAACCTTTCAAAATTCACCTTTACCCCTTTGTTCATTTTAACAAACTCTCTATCTGAAAGCTGACTTGAGCTTTTGGCTTATTTTTTTTTCTTTTAATTTTTTGAGGAGAAATAAATTTATGATGCCCTGTGATGCCCTGGGGCAACATATATTTGTGATTCATATTTATAAGAATGACCACAAATTCACACAATTTTATTGTACAAAACAACCAAGCGAGTGTTTTTGCCAATATTTGCTTTCTTGAAGAAGTTACTAGTCCAGAGCAAGTGCCTTCTTGGTATTAGAGACTATGTTGGTGGGAAACAATACTTCGAAGCTTACAGCAATTTAATAAAGAAAACTATGCTTTGGAAAGGGGTATTTAAAATGGCAACATAAAAAGTCTGTACATGGATGGCACTTCAGTAACATATAAAGGAAAAATCTCTTCCTGATAAACCCAGCAGCTTATCACACCCCTCAGGACTGTGTATCTGCTTTTTATGTATATATACATGTACATATAAGCATGTTTATGTACACTTGCTCTGTCAGAGCCATTGTGTCTGACATACTCCTACACAAAAGGATAGTACATGAATGTCTGCCAGCAGCTGTGTGTTCATAGGCTTAACTGGACAGCTCCCCTCTTCTAACCTGCATATTCTTTTTTTCCTCCAGCTAGACACAAATGAGAGGACAGCCGCGTCCCGCAGGCTGCAAGACAGCCCCAGGATGTGAAAGCAATTGTGTAACAGCAACTTTCAGCCACCCTTGTTTACCAGGATTCCAGCCTTCACAAGAGATGGCAGCAACAATAGCAGCAAGAACAGCAGCAACAGCACTGTTAACAGGAAATCCAGCTGTGCTTTCAGCAGCTGGGGTACATTTGACTGGAGCAGGTCCAATCAGTCAGGAGTGACTGATTCAGCTTGCATGGATGATCCTGCTCATGAGAGTGCACAGGAGACCTGGCCAGAGCTGTAGGGCTGCGTCATGGCAGTCCTCAGGGACAGCTCCTAGAGGTTGGCTGTGAAGAAAGCACAATCTTGTTTTGTTTCTCATTCTTTTTGCAAAAATGAGCAAAACCCATTAACGCCTCTGAGACAGCCTGGAGGAGCAGGCTGGGCATGCCGCCTGTTCACCTGCAGGCAGAGACACCACACAGGCAACAGAGTAGGTTTCTTTCTCCAACAAGATTCCAGGGGCTTGTGGGTTTTTCCTTGATGTTTCTGCTTACTCAGTGGGAAGAAGCAGAATTTCACAATATTTTTCTCTCGTACTGTATAGCTTATTCACCCTTCAAGTTCTTAGTGAGAAACAATGAAGTTTCCAAATCAGGCCAGTGTTAAATTGTCTATGTACTCTGACAGGTCAAAGCAATTCTAGCTAAAATAGATGCTGATTTCATCTTCCCTCCCTTAAAAAAAAAAAAAAAAAAAAAAAAAAAAGGAAAGAAAACCAACTACAGCAAAACCTAGAACCTTTTCCAGATGCTGAAAAGTATCCTTTCTGTCACACCTTTCGTGCATTATTTTTCAGACCACTTTTGATTCTGATGTGTCTGAAACAGGTATAGGAATATTATACTCAACCTAATATTTGTAATTTCTGCTCATGATCCTTAAAAAAACCCCAGTGTTATTCTTGAGAAGTTTATAATCTGCTCTTTATAGAATCTAAAGCAAACATTTTCCCCTTCCTACTTGCCTTTTTCAACATCTTCTTTGTGTTTCTCATCCCCTTGACAGTAGAAATGACTGGTAAGATAGAAGAATAATTATCTTCAGATTTCATAGCAAACCAGCCAACTCTGGTCTTGCACAGCTTTTAGTAACATGATTTATAAGTTTGATTTATAAAACTATGTCTTTGCATCATTTTCTTAGAGAAACTACATTTAGTTCAGTTACTTTTGTCTGCCTCTTGTTTATTCTGTGGTTTGGTTTTTTATGAATTATATGAACCTAGTTCATCCAGAATCTGAAGTTCCAAGTTCTTATTCTCTGTTTCTTGCTAAAATTTTTCATGTCTTGTAATCACATGTTTTTCTGTGCCTTGATTTCCCCATTTTACCTGTGGAAAAAAAGTCATTTTCTATCTTAGACTACACCTGGAACTTATTGATGATAAATGGATCCAGATAGGCAGAAAACTGACAGAAATATATTACACAAACAAAGATGTGGAATGGTGCTTCAAGAAATATTTAAGGAAAACAAATGTTTTCCATCATCTTTCTTTGCAAACATATTGTAGACCCTCCACTAGAACAAAAGTGGTAAAAATATCCAATGGTTTAATCTATAGCTTAAAAATGTTTCTCCTGTTTGGCAGCTGAAAGAATGATAAAAAATTTAGCAGTTTATTCTGTGACTCTAAAAACTAACTCACAGCACTTAAAAGTAAATATTTCTATTTGATAGATAATATTTTACTATTGATTGATTGTTAAGACAAAAATTCTGGCTTCAGAATCCAGTAGAAATATTGAAGATAAATCAAGTTGTAGTGCCTGTGAAATTAAAATAGGTTAGGATTGTTAATATGATGTAATTAATCAATTGGCAGTAAATATCCCAGCAACATCAAACTTGAAAGAAATGTTCTGAGTGTTCAAGATGATTACTATCTCTAACTCGGTAGATGTTTAGAACAGCTTCTCCAATGCTTAACAATATCTAGCATGTTTAATGTTTAACACCATTTAGAGCTGAATAATGAGACAAATCCTACTTAATAACAATAAAGTATCATTGTACATTTATTACCACTGTAAATTTAAATTATAAACTAACACAATTTATCGTATAGCTTTACCTTTTAAATGAAAGACTCTTGTAATAATCAATATTTAATTAACTTATAATTACTCACAATAACTGCCTCTTAAATATGAGTTAAAAGACTCTTTGAGGAATTTTAAGCATTATTCATTTCCCTGGTTAGGACAATTTTTCTAGTTTACCACTAAAATTTATCCTTAATCATGCTGAAAGTAACTCTCTCTCCCTCTCTCTCTCTCTCTCTCTCTCTCTATATATATATATATATTTATATATATGTTGGTTGTTAAAACTCCCCCTGCTTATATTAAAGTAATAGCAATTTGTTTACAAACATTTTATCATATATTTCATTACTTGGCAGGTGATGAAATATCTTTTTAATTTGCATCTGTATATATTATTAAAGTGTTCTGAAATCTGTTTAGAGTGAATTGAAATTATATGTATTTGTATATTCCACAAATAATGAAAAGTATAAATGGAGGTCCTTACCTCATACATTTTTTGTTGAGTTCAGTGAGTGCTTACCTAAATGTGGCTCTCTGGGGCTGATTCATCAGCTTGCTAATGAACAATGTCACTTTAATGGATAAAGCCCCAGCTGAATAAGAGACACAACTTTGCCAGTCATAAGCTAAAGAGGAAAGTAAATTTAAAAGATATGTCTAGAAGACATTCTTGATAGCATAACCATGCTCTGCCAAGGCTGTTTTTCTCAGTTCTTGAGGGATTTGTAATCTAACCAACAGATGAGATTTGCAGCACCTCATAGATTTCAGATTAACTTTAAGCCTCAACATCACATAAAACTAAAGGCTTGAACTTGAGTTTACATGATCTATTTGTAATAAACCTGTGAATGTTCTGTATGCCCTTATTCTCCCTAATAATCTTCTCCATGTGTGAACCAAATCTCCAGGGGAGGGCTTTCTTTTATTTGTGTGGACATCTCGGTCCCCAAGATTTGAAAACATTAAGCGTTTGAGTTGGCGCAAGAGAAATTCCAAGGAAAGTTTGTTCAAGATATTAGTGTTTCTGCCTTTGGTTTTTAATGTAAAATCTCCCTATAATTTGTTTGTGGTATCTGATGGAATTTGGGATATATCAAGTTTGTAGCCCATCAATGCAATAGAAAAGCGAGTTTTTGGGTAATTTCCACTAACTTGGAAGCAGGCAAAATCTCTAAGGCTCAGCAGAGATTGAGTCTTAGGTGTATGAAGGGAAGTAAAGGAAAAGAAATATGCCAAGAAGCTCAGAAGATATGTGACATAAACAGAAGTTGAAAACTGACAGATGAGCACATCAGCACACACTTCCTTTTTTCAGAAAGTCAGGAAAGATGCTTGGAGAAGCTGTTTATGGTGGTATCTGAAACAAGATGAGTTAAGCCCAGTCTGTATGAGTTAAGCCCAGTCTGTATTTCACTGAACTTCCTCCCCCAAGTAGACTTACACACAAACACACACACACTCACTCAGAAAATGTCCCTAGTAGCACAGATTCATTGCCTGGTAGGAAAAATAATTTGCCTTCAAAGAGAAAATAAAGAGGTGGCTGTAGAGGCTTGCACTGGAGGAGCATAAGGATAAGACAGGGTAGGTGATTTAAAAATACTTCAGATAAGTAGAGGAAGCCAATGCAAAACCACACATGAGAATGGCATGGTTTGCTTTCTCGATTTTGCTGAGCATCATCTCCTGGACTTACTTAAAGTTTAGAGACAGGATTTAGGAAGATCATAAAAATAAAATTGCTGTCACTGACAGGGGAAAAATTATTACAGTTTTTAATGGTGACAGCAGTTAAGCTTCAGTAAACCACAGGAAAAATATTGGAGCAGCTTCTAAAAGAAAATGTGTTCCATAGCTGGGCTGAGGACAACCTAAATAAATTACAGGTTCAAGCAGTGATGTCACAGTCAGGCAACTAATCCTTAGAAAAGATTTCCTAGGATCCCTCTGATGAAAATCTTCCAATTACATGATTGCTAGAAGTGGGGTTACCCAAGACTATCTGTTGCTACTGTTAAAATCTGTTGTGGGCTTTTTTTATAAAGGAAGAACCAGACAACTTTTTAGCAACCGATGCAAGGGAATTGCTTTGTACAGGTTCATCTGTATTTTATTATGCTGAACAATCAGAATTTTTCAAAAGCAAAACTTAAATAAATCTTTCCCAAGCTCATAACAAGTCCATGGAATTAACTGTATTGCCCATGTTGGAACTTGTCCAAACGCCTTAATAAAAGAAGCTACTCTTCCAAGAGTGACTGAAGTTTCAGCCTGTAGAATGTAACAGAATCACTGGATTTTGCACATGGATTTTTTAAGACTTTCATTCAGTATCCACATGAAGACTTCATAAAATAACAGTTTGCATCAGTTCACTGTCTTTATAAAGAGACACTGATGGAGAGCTACAGCAGAAGACCCATTAAGGTAGGGCTGGAGTGAAGAGGGGAGGACAAAACTCATGCACATAAAGTGACTCAGATTTAAAGAATGTCATTATCTTCCAGCAGAGAAAATCCAATTAATTCCAAAGATATACATCAGCTATGAAACGACAAAATACTTAAGACAGATAAACATTTTAATCCAAAAGAAACCTAGTAATCATTCCTGACTCTATTACTCTATGTAATTGTGACAGAAACAGCACACTTGGAAGCTACACATTAATGGAAGCACCTGAATGACATTCACAATATATGATTAGCTGAAAAGCATGTTTCCTGCTGGGTCAGAAGAGTTTGTTTTGTTCTGTTTGACACAATATTTAGAATTTGTGATGCTGAAACATACCCTCAGAATTAGCAAAGAGAAAGAACTGTGGAAGAGAAGGGTAGAAGGGAAAGGCTATTACCTTTTGCTTTAGTATGAAAGAGATAGGAGGGAAAAAGCAAAATAAGGGAAGGGCTGAGTTCTGCAGTCTTTGCGCTCACACTAAATGTATGAAAAGATACAGAATGCATCTCTTTCCTTGTTAGCAGCTCACACAGAGGTCTATGTGAACTGAAGTATAAAAATCATTTCACTGCATCTTCCATAATATTCTCTAAGTTATATACAAAACACACACAGGCACATAAAGCAAGCTATTAAAATTTTTAAAAGTTAAAAAAAAAAAAGGCAGATACTCATGCTTGCTTACTTACTTAGAACAAAGACCACAAAAGCCCAAGGCAAATACAAGCTTCAAATGGCTATTTCCTCTTGCCCCCTTCCTCCATCTTATGCTGCTCTGCAAAATTTTAATATCTCATCAAGTATATAGCAGCCATAAATTACTGTCCCTTTTTATGTAGTTTCAGATGCAAAAAGGAGCACATTCTTTATAATGACCTAAACCTATCAAATGAAGAAATAACTCTTTGGGATGATGAACTCTAAATTATGAGTGATTATTTCTAAATTCATTACAACTTTGTTTGACATTTTTATTACCTTCTTAATTTCTTCCAGCCAAGCCACAGAAGTTATTACTCATTACATAAACAGTGCATCAGTGAGGAAAAAGGGTTTTCTAGGCTTGTACTCTAGCTGTTTGTATTCCAAACTAAGATGGCTGAGGCAGTTATAAGGATATCATTGAATCAAATTTCAGCATCAATACCATAAAAGTAAAATGAAGTTTATCATTTGTTTTGAACTCCAGAAACCTAATGCATTTCTCAACATTAAACTATTAAAATGCATAAAAAGATTTGGATGAAGCTATTACTAGCTCCGCTTTACAGATAGAGGAAAAATGTGAGGAACTGGGTCCCACAGTCTTTTAATACATCAGCAAGACATCAGTCTATAGCAACAGCAAAGGAAGAGATATTTTGACAATGAAAGCACAAGAGAATTGTGGGGTTGGTATGAATTGTGGTACATTGTGGGCCATGCAATTCTGAACCACTGTGTAAATATAAATAATGACTTCGGTGAGAAGCTGAAGGGAAGAGTGCTCTCTCACCTTGACAGAGGGCACAGTTGCCAGAGCAGACTGATCTCCATGCCTCAGTGGAGTTCTGCTCAGCTCAGTAAAGAGGGCAGAGCACATCCATCTTCATTTGCTGCAAAAGAAATCCTACTCTTCTACTCTGACATTTGGATCAGGTCCTAAGGTAGATGAAGTCTGAGCTTCACACTTCCCACTTGTCTACATGGAAAAGAATACATTTGACTGGTGGGAAAAGGATGACAGGAGAGAGTGCAGGGGTGTGATAACATTTGTAGAATTGTGCTCAAGTAAGGTCATGTACTTAGAGTTAGGCTTCCAGGCATTTGTCTGTTGGGATCTCTTACATGACTGACTGAATGTGTTTAGAAGCTTTTTGGTCTTCCTCTAACAAATCAGGTATTGGCCATTCCCTGAGGCAGGACATTCATCACATTTGGCAAATCCTGTGTTGCTCTGATCTCTCCCTCTGGTAATCTTTGCAATTAAGAACCTACAAACAATTCTCAAACTGAAGCCAAGAAAAAATCAAGGAAACGAGAATACTGAAAAAGACAGAAGACCAATTTGGCCAAGGAATATCTTTTTCTAAATAGAGTCACAGAAACTAGAAAAGCTAGTCTAACATAAACTTCCAGTATGTATTCTTTGGTGAATACCTTCATTTTATCTGACATAATCAACAACAAAAGAGATGAGTGTTAGATTTCTTGCCTGTTTGCTTGTTTGTTTGGCTTTTGAAAAAAGAAAAAATTTCTATGGAGCAAATATTTAACAAATATCCATAGCACCATCAACTGCAGAAGTTTATCTTTAATAAACCTTCTAGTTTTTCACTGAGTTGGTGATAGTAGCATCACTGAATAGAATAGTTTGCACTGCTTTTTTCAGTGGATTTCATATTGCATGTTTAAGTGTCTTCAGGGTCTCTTCATAGGAGAACATCATCCTAACCTTGCAAGAAATTACAGAAAATGCAGCCTTTGCTATACCAGTCACACCCTTATACACGCTCCTTTTTAGGAGCAGAAGGTGCAAGAAAGGTTTATCTGAGTAACTGCTTGTGACCCTTCTCAGGCTTGCTTTTTTCTGTTCACATGAAAGCACTTCCAACAACAGCTGAGCTCGGGCACTCTGCCTGGAAAGTTCGAGCATCTGCCAGACAGCCACGCACTGCTACACATTTTGCCTCACGTGCCAAGATGTGTCTGACAAGAAAATGGACAGAAAAACTTCCTCAAACTCCTTGCCAGTTCCTGATTGTCTGTCCTGTGCCACTCATCCAGAAACCCAAGGGGGTGGCAGAAGAGGTGAGAGGCTGCCCAGCAAGAAGGTAAAGTTATGCCTTTGACTAAGGGATGTAGCCCTCTGCTCACGAGCAGTATTCAGCACCATTACAGTATGTGTTGCCAGCATTGCTCCTAGAAGATACCTGTGAACTGAAACTCAGCTTCTGACCTTTTACATGAATTCAGAGAGCTTCAGGGGAAGCCAGGAGGCACAAAGTCATTTTACTTTTAGAATCTGTAATTTCTGTCAGAAGAAGCAGATACATGAGGCAATTTTCCTGCTAATTAAATCCACCTTATAAAGGATCAGATCTCCTAAGTGCATCTTGAGTACTTGATTTCGCTACTTTCAGTCTGCATATAGCTTGCTTTTACTAATATGTCATCACTGATCAACCCATGAAGGTCAAGGCTCTTGAGTGAAATGTTCCTTCAAAGAAAATTTAAGGATCTGAAATGTGCCAGAGAAACTATAGACTACAACAATGAAACACACACCTGTGTGTGATGATGCTGCTGATACTCATTTCAATGAACATCAGCACCATGAATCAGTCTCTTCCTGTCCTCCCCTTTCCTCAGACTGCATCTCTTCAACAATGTAAGCATTTTACATAGCCATAGGGCCAAGTTTTACCTCATGTGAAGAAAAAAAATACTAAGTATAAGGCTTATATTCATCTTTGAAAATTCCATAAACTCTTGTAAAACAAAGGCAGAAGTGTATAGAAGTGCCTAAAGGTTGATTTAGAAAAGAAAACATTTGGCAGGGATATTTATATTAACTATTTGCTATCCTTATTTTAGTTAACTTTGTTTCCTGTACATCCTTAAATTAGAACCTTTTGCATTCAGATTGCATCTTATTTTTTTCCCTGAGCATTGTACTTGTGGTGGGAATTTGCAGTAATTAATATTGAATTATCAGTTTCTTTAATCAAATGTTTTTTTATATATTCTCTGCTCAGAATGAGATTAACTGCGGTGAAGTGATGATCATAATTGAGCTCCAAGTGTCTTTGAGTCTTTAAGAGACAGGAAAGAAGTCATTTGTAAGGGCATAAATATCTAGTCATGGAGTATTAGGAATTTTTCGGGTCCATTAAATCTCTTTTCAATGGCTTAAGACAGATGTGGCTTGAAGTGATACATGCCCACTTGATTAGTTGCCTCCTCAATGCTGAGCACTGTGGAAGCCTTTGCATGATCCTGCCACCACAGTTGCAGCCAGAGTTCAATTTGAGTAACATCTGCTGCAGGACTTGGGTGGGCAAGAGAGCTTGTAAGATCAGGAGCAGCAATAGAGAAATCAGAGAGTCTTAAGCCTGTCTTTCAGGAAAGTTTTTCAAGATGGGGTACAAACATGCAGCAGTTTGATGATATTTTTCTCTTGGATAGTTATAACCATGATCTACTTGCAGAGCATCGTATAATTCCAAGTCCAATGATGGCTAACCATTTACATTTTCTGAATTCTTCTCATTGTAAGCATTTTGTAATAGCACTACATAAAATAAAACAGATCAAACACTTCTCAAAGACTTTCTGGTAACATATGTCCCACTAAAAAGTTATGGTCTTGTGTACATAAAGCATAGAAAATGAACTGAATTTAAAGGTACTGGAAAATAATAAGTTCTGGAAGTATATGAGTCTAAACTATAAAATCTGCAGAGTCATTTCTGCACAGCTTAGAAGACTTACTGTCATGATCATTATAAAAAATGAGAATAAACCTAGTATTTATATTTCTAATCTTGTAAAATATTAGGAAATAACATATTTTCTAAATTCATTGCCAAATATTAATAAGTCCAAATAAACAAATAGTTATTGATTCTATTTCTGTGCTGCGAAAAAAAATTGAGAAAATATTTTAAAACTACTGAAGAAGAAATCCTTTATTTTTTAAATATTTCTCATATACTTGTCAATTCAGAGTTAAGTCTTTAAACCAATGCTGAGACTTTATAAATAGAGCTTTTCCCAGATAAAAATTGCTCCAAGATAGAATGAGTTTAGATATTAAGATCTGGTTCAATAATTGCTCAGTTTCTGCAAGTCTTCCATCCATGAAAATAACTCAGCTGTTCTCAGGTTTTTCAGACTGAACAGAAGTGTATATGATTTGCCTCTGTCTAGAGGCTGCAGATCTTAATCCAACTGAACAAGTTGGACACACAGAAATGTGTACTCTCATCTTTCCATTAATACTTTAATGTAGAAGATTGGTACCATGCTGCTAGATTTTTGAAAGATTAGAAAGAGAGTTTTTTGATTATTAGTCCTTCATTTCACATGCACAATAGAATTTCTGCAGCATTTTTAGTCTCCATATTCCATATGCTTACTATTATGCATCATATCAAACAGATCTGTTCTTACAAGGGGAAACTCAATTTGTAGTATATGAAAATTTCTAAAGCACCATACATACTAAATGCAACTTACAGAGCTCTCTGTGTATTTTGGAACAACAATAATACAAAGTAAGAGAGTGTGGAATGAGACAGGAGCATGGACAGGAATTTGCAATTTGGTATCTGCCCGAAAGACTAGACAAATTCATCCTAAATTGCATGAAACTGATGTTCATTTCATTATATTAAACTGATTTCACTCAGGTTTTTAAGCTAAAGACTTGCTCATAATAACTTCCTTTTGGCTAAAATTTAAATAATCATCTCCTTTTCCTTCCATCTCAGAAAGGACTTGCTTTCAGCAGGAAGTATTCAGCTCTAGTGGTAGTGATTAGGCAGCTCTATTATCCAGGCAGTCCATGGCTGAAAACAGCAGGTATCAGTGCAAAACCAGCAATAAATAACCACATCATTTCACGGAGGAGGGAAGGCTGGTGTTGTCAGATAAGTAATGGAAAGTTTTACTTTTTACTTAAATTATTTGAATGAAAAACCCAAACAAAAAGCAAACCGACAAATATGGGTTTTTAAGGCACCACTAGTAAAACAAAAATACAAAGCTCATTTGTACTTATGCACCCCTGCTTGAAATGCATAAGAAGAAATCCCATAGATCCTGAAAAGATCACAAAATATAGAAGCACAATGTTAATTTTGGAAAATAAACTATGGTAGCAATGACACAGTTTTCAAATAGGGAAAAAATTGTCATGAGATCCCTATAATAATTTCTCATCAACCCAGTACTCACAGAATGAAAGGCCATTCTTTCTGCTGCAATGGAAAAAAAAGACACACAAAAAATTAAAAAATAAAGTAAAAAACAACACCAAAACCACCCTCAAACACGGTTTATCACATTAAAGTGAAAAATTGATAAAATCCAGATCTTTAATACAAGCTGTCCACATGTCAATCCATAAAAAATATTAATTTCACATCCATACTTGCAGTATGTGAATAATTTGCAAGAAGATTTCAGGTTATATTTGGTGAAGGAGAAGGAAAATAGTAGAGGGCATGGTATTTGAAAAGAGAAACTATAGAATGTAGTGGATTTATTTTGCCAAGCCACATTATATAACTCAGTGTCTTACAAAGTGAAAATGTATTAAAGCTGGAAGCAGATATACTCCATTTATATTCTATGGAGCAGCTAAGTCTGTATGATTACCTATGCTATTTGAAATGCTATTTATTTATTTATCTTTTCCTAATATTTTTTTCTCTTTTTTAACTAGTTGAGCTTTACTATGATTTCCTTCTCTTCTGCACATGCCCAGCCCTTCCCATTTCCAACCATTTTTTATAGAGAGTATATGCTAATATTAGTACACTCCATGTCTGCAGTTGCCAGAAGGCAGATATTTTATATCCAAAAATAATGAACTATACTTTTGAAATATAACATATAAAAATTCTTTCTTGTGATGCCTTTAAATTGTCTTAAGGGCACTTAATTCTTCTTCTAGACATCTCAAGTCTAAAGAAGACTGATTTAATTAATTTGAAAAAAATCTAGAATTTCTCAGCAATGCCATCCTGCAGATAAGTTCTTTTCTTTCTCATATGATATGTTCACTCTACAGCTTGAAACAGTTCTCATTCTATGTAAAGGAGTCATTTTCATGTACAATATTAATGAGGAATTTTGTTTGGAAATTTACATTAAGGTTGTTTTTTCTATGAGTAGGCTATACTTCAAAATTCTATGCTTTAAAATTTTGTGCTTTGTTATATATAGGTATGAAGATATTTCTAAGAAAAGAAAAGTGCACATATTTCAAAAATAAAACAGGTGAACATCTGAATTTCACTTTACCACCCACTTTTTATTTCTTCCTGGAGAAAAAAAAAAAAAAGGAAAAAAAGAAGGAAAAAAGAAGGAAAGTGGGCCTCCAAGTGAGACTGAGGGAACATAAATAACCCATAGCTTCTAGAGAATGTTTATGTGATTTGGGCTATTTAAAAACAGAAGAGTTAGGCATGGATAAGGAGGTAGTTTAAGAGCCTAATGTCTCATAGGCAGAATACATTGATCTTTAGCTTTAAGACTTCTAAGAAAGCCTGCAAAGGATTCAGTCTCCATGTTAGTCAGGACCATGACCAGTGTCGGAATATCGGATAGCAAGGCCTGACTTATTGTCCACACACTATGTTTAATATCTACCTTAACTTAGCTGATATTAAAGACTTGCAAGTCCTGCTCAGCTTTGTGCATCAGACACCTAGCAATTCTCACATACAAGCACATAGCAAAGGCAATTACATTTACAGGTCTGGGTCCATAAGCTGTGTGTCACTTTCAGTAAAACTGTCTCTTTTGAAATGTGCTAAGCTACCCAAGCCTAATTCAGGTAGTCAGCAAACTGTCTCATCTGCCAGCTAAGGAACATGTCACTGCCAGATATAACCGTGTCCACCATCTTCCTTTCAGACTTGATGCCAGCTGAACACATAGGTACCAAATGTCTGAAAGAGATAAACCTGGGAGACAAGAACAGGGAGTGGCAGGTTGCACATTCTGATTAACACAGATTCTTGCTCTCTGTTTCGTGATATTTCAAAAACACTGGATCACAAATGCTCGTCTGTATATGGTATTCACTAGGTATCTAGTGAAAAATAAAAACATCTGCAATGAGGAATTAAAATAATTTCTATATTAACTGAGGCAAAAGTCAGAATGTGATTTAAGAATCATCAAGTATGTTCTCAGAGCAGCCAAGAGCACAATTACTTCTCTCTAGATTAAGAAAAGATGTTGTAAACAACCGTTCACTGTAGTGGAAAATAGCCTAGTGATAGACATTGTTTTTTTAAAAAAAATTACTGCTGTAGTAAAAACCTCAGCTCTGAAAGCAACGTGTTTAGCAAGAGAATCATGATGAAAAGTGAGTGAAACTGGAAAGGATCAGAGCAATTATGAGTGCATCCCACAGTCAGAATAAAATAGATATCACTACCTCTCTGTTATACCCAGACCTTGTCTTTTTACACTTTCCATGATGCAGGATTTGTTGTCAAGGCTCCTCCCTGAATTAGGAAACATGATTCAAACTGATGCAGAAGCTCCTTATGCTTCTTATGCTACTCAGTGTTATAGATTAAACCCCCTAGGCCCTCATGGCCATTGCAGTCTGGTCTCTTCGAGGATCCTTTATACTGCCAAACACTTGTTAAGAGGCTTTTTCATAAAAGAGGCATATATCGTTTATTTCATTAATACCTAAATATACAATTATGTTTTCATGCGGGTGAATGCCAAAAATACACATCAAGTAGCAAGTAAGTTGTTACATTTTGGTGTCCCAGTTATTTCTGGGAGACATCTCTCAGAAGTGGCACCTCGTGGTGTTTCCTTGTAATGTTAATAATGGGGGCAGGATATCCACTCCTCACACCCCAGAAACAGACAGTGGATTGTCCATGGAGGTCTGCCCTTTCCTGATTGATGTGACCCACCCACTACAGGAGCTGGCTGCCCCAGCATGGCTGAGGTGGTGACCTGCTTTATGCCATGGCTGCAGATAGGGTCACACATAGAAGTGATGAGTGTGCCCCCAGAAATTGGCTCAGCTAAATTTAACCATTCTTCTAAGCACTTTGAGACAAAAGAATTATAAGAAAATTCCAGAAACAATGCCAGTAATGACATAATTATAATTATTCTTCCTTACCTACTTGTTCATGAGGATGGCAGAAACTCATTAATTTCTCCTCAAGATTGCTGCAAGTCCATTTCTAATTTCATTTTGGTCTGAAGTCAGGGTGATCTAATAGTAAAACTTTGCCGCTAAGTAGGTAAGTCTTTTTTAAAGAATTCTGAATGTTTCCAACTCTTCATCTAGGCTTTATAAAGTTGTTAGCATTACTAACAATGACACAACAATGCCAGTCATGATTCATCTTTTGGGTTTTGGTACATTTTTTCTTTTTATATTTATTACATGGTTGTGGTTATTTTATGGGTACAAATTTAGAAATATATTAATTTTTCTTAGTCTTAAATATTATTTTTCCAAACAAGATATTTTTACGTTCTGCTGCACTGAAGCAGAAATGTATAAGCGCAATGACAAAAGGCATAAATGCCTCAGCAAAAGTAAGGACCCAAACCAAAGGACATGATTCTCAAAGATTTTTGCTACTGTTTTCAGTTTTTGTCCATTCAATCCATGTTCTCCTGGACTGTAAGTGACAAAAAAGAACTAATTGTAGAAGGTTTATTTTCTTAGAAATAGTTCTGAAGATAAAATTCCTTCTGCTGCTGTAAACAGGGTAAGTTGGTAAGCATGTTCTCCTGGACTGTAAGTGACAAAAAAGAACCAGTTGTAGAAGGTTTATATTCTTAGAAATAATTCCGAAGATAAAATTCCTTCTGCTGCTGTAAACAGGGTAGGTTGGGAAGCATGCAGGACTGATGACATTCTTGCAGCTCTACTCTGCATACTTTCTCTCAGCTCCCTTCTGTGTCCCCTGTGGAGAAGATGCCACATGTATCTTTAATATAACTCCTGGTTCTATAATAAAACATCCTGTGGGTTAATTTCTCTAATCCTCTAAGCAGGAGGCTTAACAGCTGGAGCTTATCATGTCCTCCTTTTATGCTGATTCAGTGGTCAGCAGAAAATATGATGATTCCCAGATGTTCACACTTGATAGACTCAACAGGCTTGAGAGTAATACAGACGAGATCTGTGACAGGTGGGATTTTTTTGCTGCTGTTCATTTGAGCAGCAAATTTCTTTATAAGTTGCACAGAGGAAAAGGAGATCACATTTTTAAGGGCAATAAATGTTTTTGGAGCTTCAAAATAGTTACAGAATCTTTTTTGTCTCATGCAGAGATGAGGACGTGTTATTGCATAGATTTAGCACATAGTTGTACATTATTTTATGGGTTTATTACATTTTCTTTTTACTTTAGTTTGTAAACAAAAACCAAATCGCCCTTTCAGTAATACCAGTATTCTGGTTGCAGAAGGCAATAATATACAAAGTTATTTGAAATCTGATTTTTTTTTCTCTTGTAGATTGGCAGCTCTCAAAGGACTGCACGCAGAAGATCAATGACAGCCAAATTAATCAGAAGCCAGGCAAAACAAACAGATTGACGAAATGCAAGAGGTGATGACATAATTGCTCAGTTTTGAATCAGGCCACAAATTCTTGAAACTTAAAGTATGCAGCCTTTCTGTGGCTAGGAAGGCATGTTGGATGCTTGGTCTGTTCACTTGGTTTCTTTGTTGGGTGCACAATTAATTCTTCAAATGAAAATTCAAGGCTTTCCTCTTCCAGATAGTTGCAGAAGTGGTTTTAGCACCATTTGGAACAGTTGAAGTGGGAGAGATGCCATGTTCCAAATAATGTCCTCATCTGATTAGATGTTTGGCAGGGATGCAGAGGACTCCGGCCTGAATCAGGCTTAAGTGAGGATGCACATTTGAAAACCATTCCCATTACAGGGAAAGGTGCTGCTTGACAGCATATCCTCTCTTTTGAAAACAATGATTTTCTTTTAGCTGTGTCTTGGCTGGTTAAACTAATGTCCTTCATTCAGACAATGTGCTTAGCTGTCAAATTGTTGATAACTTGATGAGTCTTTTGCTTAGCTAATGCCTAGGAGACCAGGATCTGAGATCTCCCAAAAAATGTTTTATTTCAAGAATTATGGACCTCAGAGGAAGATCCTACCTCCCAATTATATCCCCAAAGCCTTTTGGTTTGGACAACCCTTGTAAGATGTGTGACCAGGCAAAGAGCAGGTAGCACTTGTAGCTTCTCAGGTTAGTATCAGACATGCACACAGAATAGATGAGTAAGAGCACAACAGAGAATCCCAAAGCCCCCTTGTGATTTCAATATTTAGTAGAGAAGAAAAACTAGAATATTGAAAATTAATCAAGCCATGATTAGTACCCCATATCTAAGAAAAATCTTTAGGTTTTCAGCTGAACTGTAAGCAGGAGTACATCCTGCAGGGGTTTTTTTTGCATACAGAGGAACGCTGTATTTGCAGTGCTCATCCTGTCACAGCCTCTAAACTACAGGAGTCTCATCTATCTAGTGCATCCTCCCTGTCTCTCCTTCACAGGGTATTAGTCACATGAGACTGTTGTTGTGATGAGTCCTCCACAGCAGAGGATGGTGTCACTGCGTGGGTGGATGAGTCAAGCTCAGTACATGAGCAGATAACTCTGAGTGCACACAAAACCTTGCACAGGAAGAGTAAGACATTCTTACAATAGCATGGTGGCTAAGTTTCACAGAATTGTTTTTTCTGAATTAATCAAGGTACTTAAAGCCTACCTTCTCCACTTGTTGAAGTATTTCTTTGTTCCTCTCTTTCCCTTTTCTTTAGAATTATCAGATTTGTCCCTGTACAAGTTAGAAAAGTGAGAGAAATGTGCAACTTAGTCAATGTCTGTGGTAGTCCTGAAAAGGCTCTTTCTTTTTGCCAAAGCAAAACACTGGATGTCTGGAATCCAGTTGCTGCCAAAAATAATAGGTTGAACGTACAGAAAGAAATTCATTATGCATATCTGTAGCATTCTAATATGTGATAATACGAAGGATTGAGAAAATTTTAAACCTTTCATAGAAAGCACTGAAAATTGTCTTCCAATAAATCGTACAGCAACAATCAGATGACTTTTTATCTTTAAATGATTTCTCAGATGAAGTAATGTATGTTGAAAATTAAATACACCAACTATAAGGTCAAGTAATTGCTCTCACTGCAAGTCTTTCCTTTAACAGAGCTATGTCTGGGTGCCACTTCAAAGCAAATGATCCAATTAACCAACCGACCATAAAATTCTACATTCTCCAGTTAGAGAAACCTCTGTGACTAGGTAGTGTGACTAAGACAAAGAGGAGGACTGTGCAATAGACATAGGCCTATGCCAGCCCGTCAGAAATGACCTAACAACCATTAGTCTCAAGTTCTGGCAATAGAAAAATAATCCTTTTTCCACTTGCTATTCTAAAGCATGCATGTTCTCCATATGTGGTTCAAATGACCTAGACTTGCACTTGAGCTTCAAGCATTTCCCATTCTATTTTTCTGTATCTATATCTATATCTATTTTTTTTTGTTTGTTTGGTTGGTTGGTTGGTTTGGTTTGGGGTTTTTTTTAGCATTTGCCCAAGGGTAGACACATACTAATCCTTACAAACATTCCAACCTTGTTTTAAATAAAATGTTTTCTGAAAAGGTAGTATTCATTTCAAACTAGGACTACTTTCAAAGCCTGTGTTTCTAATGTGTTTCATTTGGCTTACAAATTATGCTGTTCTCTATTTTTCTGTGTGTGTTTTACGATCAGTAATGATAACTTTTAAACAAAGTGTGTTTCTGTTCTTTATTTTGTCCTTTGAAGAGAATTACTTATGCAGCTATTATACATTGTTTGCAATTCATTCATCTGAACACCGCTATGCAGTGCATCCTTTTGTGCAGCTGGCATTACCTCTCTGGACTGTCTTCAGCAACTGGTTAGCATTACCTTTTCCTTTCAAGAGCTAAGTGGATATGCGGTATTTTACTCTGACAGCTGGGCCATTTTATTTGAGCCTTATTGGACTTGATAGCTACCTTTAGGGAATGTCTTTTTCAATTGTTTATTTCCAAAGTCTTTTGTCAGTTCAGACTGTGAAACACAAAGAATGCTGAAAATGTTGGTACTGATGCATCCATATGGGATAACAAATGATTGGAGCATCACTGTTCTTTGGACATTGCAGGGCATTATTAGTATCCTATTAGACCTCCAAAAATGAAAGAGAAAAGCTGTTTTCAGTTTCTTTAAAACTATTTTACTTTGCTTAATAATGTTTTTGTGTGTGTGATGCCATTACATTATTCAGGATTCCGCAACTGCAGCGGAACAAATGACACTGTTCCAAATGAAGTTGTGTCCCACTGATGGCAGTGAAGCACAGCCCCATACATAAGAAATGCATAAGAAATGCTTACAGGTGCCATATTGTTGTGGATATAGTAATTATCAGCCCATATAGGCAGAATATTTTGTCACAGTAAAGTATCCAACAAGAAGCACACCCAGCTTTATTTAAAATACTTTTAATGTCCCTATACTTGATACTTGTAACAAGCCAGTAAGAAATTTGACCATTGATTTGCAAGTACAAATAACTGGTTACTAGCTCTGTCTCCAGTTACATAGCTATGAATCTACCTATTTGAGAATTATGAATGTCATCACTCAATTAGCAACAAGAAAGGGATTTTGTTCACAGGAGAATTCCTGTAAAATCCATTCAAGGTAGGCAGCAATAAATACAGCCCTAAAGGGAAGTGAAAGCCTTCTGTTTCTAAAATCTGTCAGAGAAAGTTTTTTCAAATTAAATAGCTAAATAAATCAACTTATCACATGGGATTTTTCAATACTTAATTACAACTAATGCACATACCTCATCCCAGACAAAATAGGTAGTTTATAGAGTTAATATTTTGATTCTGTTTTTTGTTCATGCTATTACATAGGAAATGTCAAGACAGAGAAAAGTGCTTGGGTTCTTTGTCTTTACTGTGGCACCACTGTTTCATATGAGGTATAAAAGACAAAGCAAAAGACATTTATTACTTGTCTAACCTATTCAGGGTAGCCTGAAACTTGCTTGCTCACCCATTTATTCTACAGTGTTTTGAGGATACACAAAACAGATTTTAGTTCTGTGAAACCTCTTTTATTCCTAGTACTTGTTTTCTAGGTTTATGATCCTCACAGAACTCAAATTTGTTTCCAGTGGCTGCTGGAAAAAACCCAAATGTCTACACCAATCCAACAGAGTGACAGGAATAACTAATTATATCCTGGGAGGCACTATCTGATGCCCATCATCTCACTCAGTTCATCCTGCCCAAGACACTGAAGGGGCTACATCCCACAGGGAGTCTCTGCCTCATAGGGCTGTCCTTGACTCCTGGACTGTTCCCATCCTAGGACAGCCAACAAGAAAATTGGTCTCATTGTTTCAGCTCTGAAAAGGGACAATAACATGTATTTCAAATTTAAATGAAATTTGGATTCAGTCCCAAATGACATAAGAGCTTTTTATTAATCAAAACCAGTATCATATACAGTGAGGGCAAAATAACTTCAAAATACAGGAGATGCCCTCAGATGTGCATAAATTAACCTCTCAGTATCAAACAGCATGGATTTGTGAGCTACAGAGGAATGTTGCAATGTGTATTAATCTCTTCAAATTATTGCAGTGACTGGGATTTTAGATAAAAGTTTTGGAATGTACGCAAAGGATTTCAAGTGTGGAGATTGGCTTGATATTTTGACTGCAGGGTTGCTGGACTGTTTAGTCATCATCCTGTCTTACTTCTGACTTTTCTTCTTTCAACTATTATCTCCTTCCTTCCTTCCTTCCTTCCTTCCTTCCTTCCTTCCTTCCTTCC
>JAHLSL010013220.1:0-20420 GCA_025920805.1 Petroica traversi
TCAGGGGCCGCCTGCATGGCGGGGCCGCGGTGAAACTGCGGCCGCTCACACAAATACCGGTGATCCAGGGCCTGGGAAACTTCTGCTGAGGGAGCTGGCGTTGTTTAGTGTCCAGAGGCTCAATTTTACGAGTTCAAGGAAGGAAGGTGTGGTGTGGGTGGAGTCGGTCTCTCCTGCCGTGCCCGCAGTGAGAGGACAAGAGGAAATTGCCTTAGACTGAGACAGGGGAAATATTGCGGGGGAAAAAAGTGGTGGAATAGGCTGCCCTGATGATAGAGTCATCGTCACTGGAGGCGTTCAAGAGGTGTCTGGATCTGGTGCTGATGGTGTGGCTTAATGGTTCAATGGCCACAGTGATGCTTGGCCACTTGATTATTACTTAAAGTTCTCTTCCGATGCTGGTGATTCTGTGGCGATTCCACGGTTCTGTTCTTCATAACTACTGTTTAATTCTGAATTTTGCCCTGACTTCCATCCTGTTTCAATGGTGCAAGGACCTGCATACTGCTCCCTTGGTAGCTGTTTGGCATTGCCAAAAACTTTGGAACAACAATAACTTTAATTTTTTCATTATACTTAATGAGTGCTGGAGAAGTGTGGCGCTAGTTTTTTCATGGAATGCAACCAATTAGGAATTGCAGCCGAGAAGCCTGTTAAAGACAGGTGACTGCTGTGTGCAATTCAGTAAGACACTGATCAGCTTTCTGCCACCAACAAGAGTAGTTACAGAGGGAACTCAGTCTATTATCCCAAAGAGGTTAGTCAAAAATAAACACTAGGGTAGAAAAATGTTCCTAATTATGCAAATAGAATTTGTATTAAAAATCTCCTTTTCTGTGCAGAGATATGCAATAATTTTCTTCTTTATTTAAGACAACAGAATGTCTGTTCTTTTGTGTCTGTTTTCTTTCCCAGATTCAAATATGTTGCCATCCAGTTTGTCCATAGTATGTTGGATCTTCAAATGGGAGGTACTGGCCCATTTAGGTTGAAGTCCGCTGAATGCAAGTTGTACAAAGCTGGAGGTAACAAAAGTACTGTGGGCAGATGATAAATATTGCATGGTCTGACACTCTTTTCAAGAGGGTTAGAATTTACTAAGTACTATCAGTCCTTTTTTCAGAAACCATGAGTCCCTATAGAGGCAGACAGTATCAGAATTGATCCTGATTAGTCAATGTTGTTAGGATGACCTGGATGAGTGGGAATAGATGTTCAGATTTTTCATCAGCAAGTAAAAGCCTCAGCATACTCTGAAGGTGGCAGAGGTAATGTAATTAGGAAACATTGAGGAGGGGGTCTAAATTTGGGATGAAAATGGGATTTCTTGAGCAACTATAAGGAAAATAAAAAGTTTAGCAATGTATGCTTTAGGCATGCATACTGTGTTTTAAATGAATGCAGAATATAAAATACAGAAGCTAACTGGGCTGTTGATAAAAAGTTTTGTAACAATTTGAATTTATGTGATCACAGGCTTTAAATTCTGCTGTCAAAAAAGGGGTACCTCATACTTTAAACTATTTTTAATGCATTTTGTACAGACCAACAGTGGGTCATGAACATTGCAAATTCATCTTTGCAACTGTAAAATGTGGAAATAAAATTTCCCACCAAAATGGAAAACTCATTCTCTACAGTGAATAAGTGTCAACAAAACACTGGAAGAACAGGACATCTGAAAACACCCGGATACTCTTCAGGCTGTCAGCAGTTGCATATGGCATCTATTGCCAAACATTTAATTTCACAGTCTATTCTGTACACATTTTGAAAAGATGGGGGATATCTACTGTTCTTAGAATTTGGATTTGTTGATAGTTTAAGCAGAAAAAGGCAAAAAGAGGCAAGTGATCACAGTATATCACATTCAGCTAAGAAGCCTTACAAGTATTTTCAAACATGAAACTTAACACGATTGAAAACAGCAGGTTTTAACATTTCCTGAAGCATTTAAGAGCCGCCTCTGTAGTAGCGATCTACGGCAAGATTCCTCCTGTAGGTTTTTGTAGCACATTACAGTAAAGTCACTGCATCCAATGATTCATGGATGTAGTTCAGTGTACAGCTTTTAATGAAATAGGTGGGCAGACTGAACTTAGTCTATTTCTGGCTGTAGCCAGAACACAACTGAGTAATTAACACTGCTTAATTAGGTCCTGATAGAAGCAAGGTGCATCATAATAACAGACATCACAGAAACCTTGTGATAGATTAACCCGATTTATGTTACTTTTATCTTGGCAAGTACAGCAGTTGGAGCTGACATAAGTCAGTTTTAATTCCTTATAAGTTCCTTAGGAAGGCATTTTATACTGTGTCCCGAGTTTTGGTCTAAGGAGATCCCAGGTTTTTTCACTTCATAAAACCCAAGGCATGCCAAACAATGCTTTAACATGAGATGCTACTGTGTGCTGTTAGCTGTTCTTTCTAAAAGCTTCCTTTCTGTCTTAGAAAAAGATGCCAGAAGAATTGTGTCATCTGCTGAGAAACTTTAAATTCAAGGGGTCTTGAAATCTCTTAAACATACTTCAACTATTCCCCTGATGAATGAAATCAGAAGCCCTTAGCACACAGATCAACTTATTCAAAATTTACTGCTGTAGATAGCAACCAGCTCCCAGCTGTGTGCCAAGCATGTACTTGTTTTCAATGCCCTCTGGTCTCAAGATTGTACACTGTGATGTATGTGTATGCTGACATGAACCACAAGGGAGTTCTAAACACTCATTGAAAACAAAAGCAATAGCAATTCCCCACTCCCTGTTTCCTCAGAAGATGCTAGATCTTGAAAGGGTTTGTATCACAGTACCCTGTGGCAGCAGGTATCTTTCTCTCCTAACAGTCCTGACCTGCTTTGTTTATCTCACCTAACACCTAGTGCCGCAGTCCCCAGGAGTTTTTACTGTGCCTTGTAATTTCTCAGCAAATTTTAGTGAATTTCGTAATATCTTTTAATATACCATTTCTTAGGAGTTACCAGAGTATATTTATTAATATAAACATTAATTTTTGGTCTGGGAAATTCATAACAATTTTCACGTAAAGAGATAATCTGTAACAGAGCAATCCCACAATAATAAAACCAAAATATTAAGACAAGTATAATTTCTTAAAATAGCACATGTACAAACACAGTTGAAAAGCACAACATAAGAAAGGTGAAGCTTCAAGAACAATTGTATAGTAGGCAACCAAAATTCAACAGACAGGCACATTATTTCACAGACATGTTTCCTAAAGGTAGCTTCTTAAATGCTTTCCCAGGAAGGGGTTCATCTATGAGTACTGTAAATCATGAATAATTTGTTGGACTGCCTCATATATGAACCTCCAATAGGTCAAATCAGAAAATGTGTGACTCAGCCAATGATCAGGACTGTGAGGGTATTTATCTGGAAATACATCCAAAGTGTAATTGTACAAGTGTGCAACTATGGATCTGAGAGACAAAGTTTGCTGGAAGCAGTGTAGTAGCTCAGTTCAAGTAGCTGGAGCACAACAAAAGTTAAGAGCTCTTGGTCACAAAATCCTTCACATTGGGCATAGACAACATGGCAGGTATCATTTGATGTAGAGCTCATGTGCTGGATGTTTGCTCTTTTTTTCCCCATTTTCCATTCTGTTAGTCTAACGAAAAATGTAACTTAAACATTGACCCTCTTCAGTTCATCTTAATTCTAAACCTAATTGTAACACTTGCAGTAGTAGAAAATAACATCTCCCTTTTGAGCTGAACATCTTAGATGTGCTGGAATGAGCTGCAAAGTATTACTTTCCCTTTTCACAATCACCACAGTTATGAAGTTAAAGCTACTTCATAAAACTTGATTTAAAATTTTTGCAGTTTACAACAGAGTATTTCAGTTGTAAAGGACCTGACCATTTCTGGACTGACCAAAAGTTAGAGCCTCTTGACAAGGACATTGTCCAAATGCCTCAAACACTGACAGGCAGAGTACACCGACTGCCTTTAGGAAGTTTCTTCAAGCTTCTGTTGCTCAATCTCTTCTCTGGACATGGATTGTTCTCCCACTCTTCAAGATGACCTTTTTTTAATCCCCTAGATTTTACAACATAGAGTAAGATAGCT
Source organism: Petroica traversi (assembly GCA_025920805.1). Lineage (NCBI taxonomy): Eukaryota > Metazoa > Chordata > Aves > Passeriformes > Petroicidae > Petroica > Petroica traversi. The sequence goes on from JAHLSL010013220.1 coordinate 4,094, forward strand.
GCTATTAACTAGTGGAGTATTCCTTAAAAATTAAAAAGTCAGCTAAAGGCTTCTCTAGAAGTTCATGCCATTTTACAAGCTGCAAGATACAAATTTATGAGTGAAGCACAACATCCTTATGGCAGGCTACACCTCAAAAAGTCATCTAGTCCAGGGTTAAAAGTTAAGTTTCAAAAGGAAGTGGAGAAAGCTGATGAAAAATTTCCTTACCAGGCTATTTGACAAAGGTCAATACTAACTAATGTTAATTAATAAGCTTGTGAAATGCACTGTTGAACTTAAGAGATCTCAGGGCCCCTTTTCTGCTGAAAAAAACCCCACAGTCAAGAAACAGACTCATCATGCTGAAATACAGAATGTGATTGGGCTGGTTGTCACAGTTGACAGTCACTAAGTAATAGCCATTTCCTACCTTTCTGTCTGGATGACCTGTAAGTACTGATATGGTTTGATTTCTTGATGATCTATTTTTATCTGAGCAATGTCAGGACTCCTTGCAAAGTTCCTTTGTGCTGATCACTTCAGAAAAGCAGTCCAGTGACAAACAGTGAAAAATGTTTTATTTGCTCTGTATCTTGCAACAAGTCAAGTGTAATTAATCCACAGTATTTTCCCCAGTATAGTCTGTCATAAAATATGCACAAAAGCATTTTTTTTCTGCATACACTGTCTTTCAAGTGCTAAGAAAAAAATGATTATAACAGATTAAGAACAAACCTACAGCATTCTTTTACTTTAGCTGGTTCCGATACAGAGGCATACTTTCTTATTTGAGAATCAACTCCCAGAGACTTAGCTAATTGCACAGCATTTGTATCATCACTTATTAGCGTCCCAAGAGCCACTAGCAGTCTAAAAATGGCTTCAAGATCTTGAACAACTTCCATAACTGTGCTGATTACTGATAAACATTGAGCTTTGCCCTCAACGTTGTTGACTTTATGTAAACATACAGCATAGTTCAGTGTCAGCGTGGCCAGTGCAATGTGGATGTTCTTATTATTGCCTGATTTAGTTTCTATTGCTTGTGTCATTATTTCATCCCTCTGTTCCATCATGAGCTTCTGGCCTGCATGGCTGACAAAACAATTGCAAAGAGCTCTAAGTGCCAACAGCTGATTTGCTTGCTTTCCTTTAGGATTCAGGAATTTAAGGAGAAGGATGATAAATTGTACGTGCTCCTTTTCACTGCAGAAGTTTTCATTCACAGTGGGATGCCTGACAGACACTCTAAGAATATCTAGAGCTGGAAAGACAATATCTAAGAAACAAAACAAAACAAAATTTCAGTATTAATACTGCATTATGTGTAAATTTGTCAATGAGTTTCTTTCACAGACCTTCTTAGCCCTGCAGCTTTGGGAACAGACAGTAACAGTTTCATGCATAAGTAAAGCATAAATTGTTTGGAATTCATAAAGAAAAATATTGACAAATCCATTCTAGTAACACTTTAAATATCATAATAAAATCCATAATCCTTAATTTAGGATAAACATAGCTCTTTGCAGAAATTTTTTAACTCTTTTCTAAAATCTCTAATTCATAGCACTGAAGGCAAGCAGAAGATACGGTAATTAATCCAGAAACACTTCTGAAAGCTGAAAGTCAGTGACTGAACACCCCTACATAGAGAGCATCTCTCTTTGTCCTCATTCCATAACTTACAGTAGAGTATAGCTATGAAACTGCTTAGAGGAAAAGAAAATAAAAAATATGTCCTCATCTGATGAGTTGGAAATTGTAAAGAAACTGAACTGAAAGCTTGTCCAAATCCTGAATATGTCTGGCTCCTTGAATCTACTACTGGTATCCAATGCTTACAGTGGTATCCTATTATATCAATCAAAGCTGAACCTGCATAACTACTTATAGAGGATTTTTCTGCAGATATGCAGAAGCATCAGAATTAATGCCTTGTGCAACACAAAGAGTCTGGAAGGTATGACACTTCCTCATTATGTAAAACAGAGTTTAATTAAGTGATATTATAAAATAAGCATGAATTTTCAATACTAAAATGTCATTCCTGTTAGTAAATCTTTAATTGCAATTTTAAGAAATAAGTTAATTTTAACCATGCTTAGATATTTGTACATGCAAACAATAATTTTTTTCCAGAATGCACTGTAACAGCCAAAAGTTTTTCCAACCCGTCAGTGCTGACAATACATTATTAAATGTAATTAAATTACCTGAACTCGCATTCTTCCAGAATGTAATTTCACTACTGCAGTTTTGATCATATAGCCTAGTATCAGTAACTTCTTCTCTACCATATTAAATAGGATCTACTTTTGAGGGTTTTTTCCCAAAATTTATCTCCATAACTTTTATCTCTCATTTGGTAACATCTTAGGATGCCAAGTTCACACTTCCTTATGCTATTTCCTGACAAGTCTCACATCTGTTTGAGGAAGGCCCTGCTAATGAAATAATCATAACTGATTTTTATATCGAGTGTGTCCTTTATGTTTATTATTGTTCCAACAAAACCTGACAACCAATTACCAAATTTGCCCCTGTTGCTGATCACTGCTGTTAGCACCTTTTAGTCATCTTTTGTTTTCTACTTGGGCTATCAAGTCATTGGGACAGACTCAGTGTGACACACAGCAGGACAACACTTTTCCAGTACTCATGGAGAAGTACTGATGAGATGGCACACAGAACAGCTGCAAGTGTTTACCTTCTGGCCAGTTAACTGCTCTCCATAAAGTCTGAAGTTGCTGTGCTGTAGGTATTTCTGCAGAGGTGTTGCATGTTGCAGACAGTAACTTCTCTAGGATTATCAAGTCATCTTCAGTAAGCTTATGTTCTTCAGCTGCACTGCCATTAAGTTCCTTTAATTTGCCTGTAATACCAATAGAAGAGGCACACCTTTCCAAAAACAGAACTTCACAAATCAAGATCCCAACTGCAATGTTCCAAAAGCACTTTAAGAACAAATAACAACTATTGCAATCGAGGGGCTTTTGGGGGGTCAGATTTTTAAACATTTTTTCCAATTTGATAATCTTCTAATTTTAAGTTTTTAATTATCACAGTAATTGCTGCTATTAATTCCTCTTTAGCAGTGCAATACAAAGATTCAGAATTTGTAGAAAAATTTCAGAAAATGCCTACGTAGAGACAAAAATGCAGAAAAGAGTCAAAGGACATTAGAACTTTCATAACTGAAATACAATGCCTTTTTGCTGTTCTCTTAGAAAAACAGCTGGTAGAAACAATAAAAAAAATGTTCTGAGTGTGGTCACAATTTTCTTATTTTTACTTATATCACGTGATCATGTTTTGCTCATGGCATGTGCTATATTCAAACTTCAGTGGGATTTAAAATTCAAGTATTGGATTAATGTAATGGATCTAGTAGTCGGGATAGTTTTGATTTTTTTAGAGCTCAGTTAGTCAAGTTACTTAAAAAAAAATTCAAAAACATCCTTGATATTAAAATACTGACCCAGAATCTGAGTAGGATTGGCCTGGTCAAAGGTGACAGCATCCTTCTTTGGAAAATAAATATTTTCAGCTTTAGCTGCAGCTGACTGGTAGGCACCCATTCCTACAGGAAGGCAACACAGAGCATTCAACAGTGTACCAAGGTGTCTGACGCAGAACAATGTCTTAACAGTAAATCTCTGCTGCTGGATATTACTCAGAAAAATATCTTTTGAAAAACACTGAATGTCTATGCAAATAGCTGTCATTCCTTACATTATTTTCACATTTGGTTAAAACTTAAAGCAATAACTTCACAAACTATTCTCCTCTCATGTAAAAATTTACAAGTTGAAATTATTAATAGTCATTTCTTAATGTTGTGAACTAAATACACAACCACTTATAGCAATGGCTATTGTAGCTAAGACACGAAAATTGCAAATGTCTTTTTAGAAAAAGAGATCCCTTATGCTCCTGAAATCTTGTCTTTTTATTATTTTCACAATCAAGGCATTTATGTATTGGAAGATCTGCAGATATGACCAAGTTATAACACATGCAATAGTAGCCTGAAATCTCTCTTAAGGAGCAATAAAAACCTATGATTTTTTAAACTCACAAATAATTTAATGGCTGACATTGTGTAACCCCCATTACCTATTTATATGTTTCTCTGATCAACAACATAACTACTAGGAGATCAATAATCAAATTATTATTATACACTTTAAAACTTGTATGCTTTCTGCATGTAAAAGAAGGCTCTGTTAGCCCTCTTCTATGAATAATTTCAGAGTATAAGCAGCTTCAATCTGTCAATTATTTAAATAAAGTATAAATTTGCATCAATGCAGAATTCATGTCAGAGAAAAAAAACAAACCAAGAGATCAGGAATGTTTTTCACTGGCAGAATTGTCTTTTACCTGTAAATGGATCGACCCCACCCACTGGAGGCACTGAGTTTGATGCTGAACCAGGAACATAGCGACCAGCACCTAGCAAAGATGTTAAGTTTTTAAACATTACCACCAGTAAACAGGTAATGTATACCTGTATATAGTAACTAATTTTCAGACAAGACTATTAAAAGGGATTATTCTGCACTAAAGAAATATAGATATGTGTTCAACACTACTTTAAGGATTAAATCTATGCCTGTGGGAGGGTGTTGGTGACATTCAAGCTCAGTGAGCCACAGCTGGCAGACCTGTGTCATGATCTCTGGTACCCACAGGTGCAGAGCGCCTCTGCACAGCAGATATCTTACCCATGACAAGCTCCAGCAGGAGGGCACACTGCCCTGGCCTTGACTCTCTTTGTGCCTGGGCCAGAATTGGTCCCTCCTGTGGGAAGCAGATTCTCTTACTCTGAGGTCTCAGTGAGGCCTCCATCTGCACAGACTACAGAGCCACAAAAACCAGGGAGGAGAGACAGCAGGACACAGAAATACTGTCACAATCAGGAAGACTGAAGGCTGAGAGTTTTTGTAACAGCACAAAGGCTTCTGCTCTAACTGTAGATCTGCAATGGCAGAACAGGCAGTGAGGGCCCTGGCACTGGTGAGGACAAACACCCAGCAGTGATGCGTTAAGAGCCAGCTGAGACTGTACCTCATGTCTGCAAAAATGGGAAAGGCAAGCTGCAGTGATGAGAAGCAGAGTAACCTCCTGCAGGATAGGGAGGCACCTGCCTATGGATATGGCCTGGTAACCTGGTAGGTGTGTGTCTGCTGGGGCCCAGCATTCAGGATGCCACAGAAACCCTGCCAAGCCTTGCCTGACCTTCGGACTGTTACCCTGCTACTCTTCCACATGGCCATCAATGATTTTGCCAAGGAGGTCCTGGAGTATATCAAGAGTGATTAGAGAGCTCTGGGAGCAAGAATAACTAGTGCAGGTGGCATTTCTTTGATGCTCTGCATAAAGCAAAAATTCCTGAATAGAAATAGACTCATCAAGTAGGTCAGCAACTCACTGCATGGCTGGTTTTGCAGACAAGACTGTGGCATTGCATGATTACAGAACCCTCTTTGAGGAGCAAGAGCTACTTATCACAGATGGGATAAGTCTGCCAATGCAGAGTTGGAACTGGGGATGCCTCTGCAAATAAAGTTGCTAAACTAGTGAGGAGGACTTTACAATAGCTATACCAGTGAGGATCAGAACTTAAAATACAGGATTGATGGTACTGATAAAGATCATGCAAAAAATTTAGTAAAAATAAAAATAGAAGATTACCCCTATGATTATATACCTAAGCTTGTGTTGTTCATGCATATGAAGTCTGGCAAACCAAAAGGTTTAGGTCCTTACCCTTCTGCTGTAGTGGACAGAGTGACATGAGGCAGATCCGACAGCAGAGGGCTCCCCTCTACTGAACATATCTCGGTCTGCTTTGCCAGTGGCAGAGCCCACCTTACCAGGCTGTTCCACACTACTGCCCCCCTGAGTGCAACACTGCAACACAAAACTACTCAAATGTGTTTCTGAAGTGCTAGCCAGACGGATTATGAATTTCATGTTACCTGTAAATGGGTCTGCCCCAGCTACTGTACTTGATCCAGATGAAGAGCCTGGCACATAACGTCCAGCACCTAATCAAACAGTGAGGAAAGCAATGACTATTAAACACACCTTGATGTTATTAAAATCCAGAGAGGGGTAATAAAACTGGTGGAAAGTCTGGAGTGCCTATCCTATGTGCAGTGGCTGAAGCAGCTGTGGTTGTTTAGCCTAGGGAAGAGAAGGCTGGGGGAGACCTTACCATACCCTACCACTCCCTGAGAGGAGGGTGCAGCCAGCTGGGAATTGGCCTCTTCTCCCAGGCAACCAGTGGCAGGGGGAGAGGGCAAACCTCAAATTGCACCAGGGGAGGTTTAGGTTAGACAGGAAGAAGAATTTCTTCACAGAAAGGGTGATTAGATACTGGAACAGGCTTGACCAGGGAGGTGGTAGCCACACCATCCCTGGAGAGGTTTAAGGGAAGACTGGATGTGTGGCACTTAGTGTCACAATCTAGTTGACATGGTGGTGTTCAGTCATTGGTTAGACTCGATCTCAGAGGTCTTTTCCAACCTAATTACTTCTGTGATAACTGCAGCTCTTAGAGTTACATATAACCTAAAAAGCCTGTATTCTCATTTCTGGTCCCTTTAAGAAAAAGATTTAGTTCAATTATTTTAATGATATTTTCTTCCTAAATTCATCTTTGTGGAACTGATTTGTTTGCTTTGTAAATCTGATAAGCAGGATGTAACTGATTAACATGGTTTAGCTTATCAGTAATCAACTTGTTCTAGTTCCATTTCCTGCCTGAAAAAGCATATTAAATATTTCACTCAGTTGAGATTAATTCTGTGGCTAAGTTTTTGGATTTTATTAATTGCCTTAACAGCACCTGGCACTTCTTTTACTGGTACAAAAACTGGAAAACAAAGACTGTTGTTAGTCTCTTCTTCCAGTAGCAAGTGATGGGATGAGATAAAATGGTCCCAAGCTGCACCAGGAGACATTTAGATTAGATATTAGGAAAAAGTTCTATACTAGCAGGGTGTTCAAGCATTGGAAGCGCCTGCCTAGGGAAGTGCCTGAATCTTCATTTCTAGAAGTATCCAAAAAACTATGTGGATATGGCACCTGGAGATATGATTTAGGGGTGAACAAGGAAGTGGTCAGTTAATGGCTGAACTCAATATTCTCAGAGGTCTTTTTCAATCTTAATGATTCCGTGATAGTGAGGTGGATTGGAAACTGACTGAACAACCACAGCCAGAGGATGGCAATCAGTGCAACATCCACTGGAAGCCAGCCACTGGTGCTGTACCCTAGGGGTCAGTACTGCATCCAGTCCTGCACCACATCTTCACTAACAATGGTGCAGAAGATCAGTTAGAGTGAACCTTCAGCAAGTGTGCTGAAGATACAAAACTGGGAAGAGTATCTAATGTCATCACTTCAGTTTAAAGTACTTACCTGTAAATGGATCTGAAAATTGATTACTTGTACTCAACAGTGTTTGCCCCTTAGTGTTGTCCATAATAAACTTGGCCACCTGATCCAGAAACATAGGATTTAGATCATTCTTTTGCAGAAAGTTGTATGCAGTCAGCCAAGGATCATCTGTGATGTTATATGGTAGTTTGTAGGAAGGCCCATTTTCATTTACATCAATGGTGAAAACATAGTCATATTCCTTTAGGCAGAATAAAAAACAAAAACACATTAGAAGTCTTCCAGCACTTATTACATGAAGATGTATTAAATGTAGTCCAACAGTGATCCAGACCTAAGCCTAAAAACCTAAGACACTGCTACTTACAGAACATATTGGTAATATTCTCCTGAGATGTTCTCCAAGTAAACATTTGCTGATTTAGCGTAAACACTAAACATTACTTGGCAACAGCCAAAACAGTGTGTTGTAACACTGTTGCTACACTATATCTGAAACACACAGCACTGTATCAGCTGCTAAGAATAAGAACTCTGTCCCAGCCAAAATTCTGACAGGCTTAAAACTGTATTTTCCAGAATTCTCTGCTCAAGAACAGCAGAGTAAAATAACAGATTGTGATAATGTATGTACAGATGCAACAAAACAAAGGTGCATCAGGTCACGCTCATGGACACGTATGGCTCCCTACAAAGCTGTAGAGCAGTCAGGTGCCTCAAGAAATTTCAGCCTTAAAAGCACACTTCTAAAAGCTGATTTCCTAATGTTTCTTTAAAATTTGTAAGAGTGAAAGTCAGTATCTTGAAGGTATTTCTTCTGTGGTGGACCCTGACAAGCTTTTCTGTGTATATTTCAGTAAAAGAAAATTTTTTCAGTTTATCTATCTTAAGGTCAGTTTACCTGTCTTTAGGTTCAATAATTACTATTGAGAAGGGGTAGAGAAGGCCTAGTACCTAATATTTTAGGCAAGCCTTGCATTCTAAATTATGAAGTTCATTTCCTTTGGGAAGGATATTAAAACTAACTTCTCAAGGTATTAACAATAAAAACAGTAAAACTTGACAGTTTCTCTACTAACAGTTTAACTTTCTCCAAAATAATTTAAGTCCATTGGCTTCCTCATTCACAAAATGTGTTTCATAAGTAGTAAAACAAACTGTACTTACTTACACTCCTACCTCTGAGATCAAAGGTAACAAAAAAGTACAAACAAATACCTGTTTTCTAAATTATATTTCATCTGAACAAAGACCAGTTGCTTAGGAAAGAATGAAACAAATTAAAGTTTGCATATACCTTTCCTTCAAATAAAACTTTTCCAGACGTCTGTTGTGTGGCTCCAGAAGAACCAACAACATCGCCAATCTTTATCCATCTTCCTTCACTAACACTCCATTGATACGCTTCTACTTTCCCATTATCTTTAATAAGCCTTGTCTGTCCATCTCTTGTTCCTGTAGGAAGGAGTTCAAAGAGTTTCAAGTATATGATTTACTTAGGAGAGAAAAATATTCAAGTGGTGCTCAGCATTAAAAAATAGTTCAACAACTGAAGTCACAGAACAGGAATTAAGTAAATATACATAACGGTTTAACCCCAGATGGCAACTAAGCACCACACAGACACACTCAATGCCCTCATGGTTGGGGATGCAGGAAGGAATCAGAAAAATAGAACTGAAAAGTCTGAGATACAGTTAAAAATGTACATCAAAAACCACATGCACAAGCAAAGCAAAACAAAGAATTCATACACCACTTCCCATGGGTAAGCAGGTGTTCAGCTGTCTCCAGAGGAGCAGGGCTCCATCAGGTTCAACAATTCCTTGGAAAGATAAACGCCAACATTCCAAACATCCCCCCTTTCCTTTTTCTTCCCCCTAGTCTATATGCTGAGCCTGATGCTAGATGGTATGGGATACCCCTTGGGCCAGTTGGTGTCATCTGTCCCAGCTATGTCACTTCCCCACTCCTTGTGCACTCCAAGCCTCCTTGCTGATGGGGTGGGTGAGGAGCAGCAAAGGCCTTAGCTGTGTAAGCCCTGCTCAGCAGTAACAAAAACATCCCTGTGTTATCAATCCTGTTTCCAGCACAAATCCAACACAGCCCCATAATAACTACTATGTAAAAAAATCAACTCTACCCCAGCAAAAACCAGCCACAATACTACATCTCACAACAAGAATAGCAGTGAATCTTAATGAGCTTTTAACAATTACGGTAGCGGTATCTGCCAGCAGACTAAGTGGCCAAACCAATACTTAGGTCAAGTACTTCAGAAGTTTATCATCTTCTCAGTGAGATGACAATTAAAAAAGGTGATATTCTCCCACAGCCTTAGGAGATACAAAGTTTCATTTGGCTGTAAGATCTATGCCACTTCCTGATCATAGCCAAGGGCTGAATTCACTGGTTACTTCACCTTGTAAAAAAAAGTATTTGTCTGTTTAAGAATAATGTTTATTACTGTTTCTACTGCATTCTCAAGAACCTCTCAAGTACCTAGAAAGTGTGACCCAAGCCCACCAAGATTATCTTTCAAGCCAAATGCTAAAGCAGAAAATTTACATCTATTACTTTTATTAGGAAAGAAAACCTGCACACTCCGTACTCCTTTTACAAATTACCCGTTTCCCATACTCTTGGTTCATCTGGCAGATGAGACAGAAAACATCTCAAACACACTGTAGCATCAATTCCACCTTTTTCTAAATTATCTCATAAGATAACAAAAAAACCCCAAAACCCAAAATACCTAGAGTCCCACTTCCAAAAGAATCAGTGAAAGGATAGTAGAACAAAATTAAGCCATTTCCTTTAGTAACTTATTTTTGTCCCTTGAGTTTGGGACAAAAACCTCTAAAGTTTCAATACCTCATACCAAGATTTGGAGGCATCTCTAACATAACAGAAGTATAATAACTTACCAGGATCCTTAAGGTGTTCTCTTCCAGGAAGGTCATCAGTATTGATATCTCCTAAATCACCAGTTTTAGGGTCAATGGATGCTTGGGCAAGCTCATTTTCAAAAGCCTGAATCTCTTCAGCACTTGCTGTACGTTCCAAAGACTCTGTAAACACCCTTATAATTCCATCACTGATTGGAGAGAAAACATTCAAACAGAAATACTATTTTAAATATCACAGTGACTACATAAATTCTAATGGTGACTTATATGTCACAGGAAACTATCGCTAATTCTAACTGCCACTCCCAATTATTGTTATGAAAGGAATTCACTCTCATACTAAAACCACACAGAGAAGGAATTAAGCAGGTAACCCTATATTCAGTGTAACTGTAAAACCAAGACACAATATGCCTTTCAGAAGGGTTCATTACACTGAATTTATTCTCAAGTCTATTCACGATTTACCACATTTCCAAAGAACTCCTCTGCCTCTGTGAATGACATAAAAAAACTGCTTTTTGGATGAAGTCTAGCACACGTTTAAATTTAACACACACACACTTTGATGGCTGTATTTTTAAATATAAATTAATCTGACATCCAAAGTGATGCTGGCAATTTCTTCAAGGATTGTCAGATTTGGATCTACAAATACATTGAAAGTAAAACCTAGATACCTTGCCCCCACTACGATATCACCGTTGTCTAACACACAGCAGCACCATACAGACTGAGCTGGGAGTCTGATTGTTTGAGCACATTCCCCATGTTTCCAGATTCTAAGAGATCTATCTTCTCCAGTAGTTACAAAATCTGAAAATAAAAAGATATAAAAATTTCTGAAGTGTATTTTTTAGTATACTATGATACAAGATGCAATTCTGAAACTGGGTATCTAAAAATCACAACAGTAAAAGAGCCTTTCTGCAATTTAGTACTTCTCTCAATTACAAGTAGAGAGCAAAAAGAAAACCACTCTTCACTTGTCTTCTCAAAAAGTGCAAAGTGCATAAATTGCAGATTAGGCAGCCAGACAGTGAATTAAACTGTGTCCAAACAAAGAAAGATCCCTTTGTTCTTTCAAGGACTTAAACAATTTTGTAATCATCAAAGTTTCATCTTGCACTATACTTGCATAAGTTCACATTTTTTTCAAATTTAGTTTCGGAAGGTAGGCCTGCTTTACAGAAAACACATGTAAAGCACTTTCAAAAGTCTACAAACTCCTCAATGAGGAATTTTAAGACATAGGAGGTCTACAAGATATGCATCAACCCCTATACGTGCACCTTATCTGTTGAACAACTGCCCATCACACAAAGGTCGCTGACTTGGAATTTCTTCTGCAACCGGCTCAACAGTTAGTTCTGAACCTCTAAATCTCTAACAACGAACACAAATACAATTAAGCCTCATACATAAACTTCTTAACCTAAATTACATATAATGGACATTGTGGAAGTATTTAAATTTACATTATGTGAAAATAGAGTGCCACACACTGCTATTTTACTGCTCTGCAACATCGCTGCAATACAGGTGGCAGATAAAACAATAGTTTTGCCTACTGCTTCATCTACGTCTTACGTAAGCCTTCAATAAACCCTAAACCAGGACCTTCCATCCCACATACTCCCAGAGCAATTCTGACAGCCGTGCAATTTGGAGTCAGTCAAAGTTTCCCCTTTTATGTTTTCACACTAGGTGTAAGAAAAAAATTAAATGGTAGCAGTGTTCTTTAGTTGTCGCAATGAACATCAGAATAGATATTGAAGGATACTGTGTAACAGTCAAAAAGAAATCATACCTTGACATCGAGGGAAGACAGAGATGCTGTATATATAATTTGTATGTCCATAATACACCTGTAGACACTCGCCAGTGATCTGCCATCTTCGAACAGTAGCATCATTAGCACAGGAAAGGAACTCCATTTCACTGAGAATAGCTAAACCTCTCACACAATCTTCATGTCCTTTACGAAAGGAGGAGACAATTTTAATGCAGTTACTGTATCCATTAGCAGCAGTATACCACTCCTATGCAGCTCATATCTAAATGCAGGCAACAAATCTTTGTGGGAGCAATTAGGAAAAAAAAATTAATTGCTCACACTTTTCTGAAAAACAGTCTTATTTTTTTAGAAGTTACATGGCTTCTGGGCATACAACTACTTTAAGACTTTAAAAATCCTGCCGAAATATTGTTCAGTTTATCCATGCTTTTGTAAGATTTTAATGTTTGTCCTCTTTTGACAAGAACAGATCATAATGAAATTATCAACTGCAGCAACATTTACCAGTGAATGTTCTTTCACATCTGCCTGCCTTCCACAATTTTATAGTTTTGTCAGCTGAACCAGTCAACATTAATCCCTGTTCAGGAAGTATCTTCACTGCCCATATTGCAGCTGTGTGACCCTGCAAACAACCGACATTGTTAAGACTTGTCAGAATCAAATTCAGAGTACTTATTTCATATTAATGTAGAGGAACGTCCTACCTGTAATGTCATCATACATCTGTCATTCAACCAGACTTTTGCTGTTGTATCCCATGATCCACTTAATAACGTGCCAAATTTCCCAGATGAAAGGCTGCAAACTGGAATGAACATTCAAGTCAGAACTAACAAGTACCCTGCACTGCCACAAATCTTATGCCAGCAATTTCAAGAGACTCATTTAGGAGAATTTACTTGGTATTAGCAGAATATTTAGTGTTGAGTGTTTAGAAAAGAATTAAGTGAACTATAGTTTCATTGCAACATAGAAAGAAGCTGCTTAAAAGTTTCTTAATTTTAGGTTAGGAAATTTGAAATATTTTTGCCATTCGTATTTTTAAATTTCTTTTAGTCACAGATCTCTTCTCTCAGACTAGAAAATGATGACAAACAGGTTAGATAACTAGTCAAGACACTCAATTAATATAAGTATGTAGTTTTTTAAGAGAAAGAAAAGTTTTATCAACAGATATTAATTTATGTCTTCAATAATTTATTTTGTACAAAAAAATACTTAGCTCACCTTCTTGGAAGGCAAAATACTACCACCAAAAAAACTGTGGTGATGTTCAAAGATTTAGTAGAAAGACAATCTGTAAACGCTCTAGTAACACAGCGTAAAGCTCTATATTTAAAGCACCAATTAACATTAAATACTCATCTAAGCAGCAAAATGGGCAGAGGAAGTTTATTTAGAAAGCAGTCTTTTTCTACTTGTATCAGCTTTGACAAAAAAGTTAAGCTTAATACATGAATAACTGCACCAACTGCTTCTTAAAAGTGCAACTCTTGACAAAAGGGTAATCATTCTGTGAACTGGCAGGAATTCAGAGACTCTAAAAGTCCAAACATTAATCAGGATAAACTTGGAAGTCTTGCAATGAATGGTCACTGCAGGAATTAAGACTATAAAATCCTATTTGCAGAGGTATAACCAAACACTTTGCTACATTACATACCAAATAAATCAAAATTGAGTTTTATGTATTCAACTTAATTTCCTCTCTAATAAATCACATTAACTTTTACATAAAACACTCCAAAATACATTTACTACATACCTGTGTTTTTATGACCCTTAAGGATGTAAAGAGGAGCTGTGTTGTCAACTGTGAAAATGCAAATATTATGATCATTGCCACCAGTTGCAATCAGCCCACGAGGATAGAGGTCACTTGGAGGTATGATGCACACACAAGACACAAAATTTGAGTGGCCACTCATACAGTGCATCTCAGTAAAACCCCTGTTAAGACTTAAACATATGTGATAATCAGTTCAGAATCGTGACAGAAACAGTATTTTATTTGAGTAAACTGCAATTCTTGAATTAATAACTATGCTTGCCTTGTGCTGAATAAATACTATGGATGGCCTAGAAAGAATGAAAAATTTAAGACAAAAATTACATTCCAGAATTCTTCCCCAGTACACAGTACTTAAAGCTTTCCACTTATTTTTCAATGCCATGATAGGCCTGGAAGGACTTTTGTTTTTCTTTGCTAATTGGCAAACACTATACCAAATTTGACCAGAAATAGCTACAGTTTGTCTTTACGGCATCTTTTTCTGTCTGAAAACACAAATGTACATCCAAGTACATGCCAAAATAAGAGGACATAAATGAAGTTTCCTGCCTGCTAAATGTATTCACTGGCCCTTCATTAGGAGCCCTATATAGGAATAAAAGTTAAACAGATCATAACTGTCTCGAGCAGCACCTTCATTTTTTCACCCTGAGCCAACCTCAATAGTTACAGAACTAACTGCAGGAAGCTACTCATTCCCATATAAAAAACATGCAGGTTGTGGTGCTGTGTGCTTGTTTTGTTTTCCTTTGTTTGTTCCCCCACCTTCAAAAAAACACAACTTATCATATAATATCATTCTGTTATTCTAATGCTTGACAAGCTTGAAATATGTACGGAAATCATGACAGTCCTCTAAATTCTGAAACATCTTCTTCCCTCAGAACAAATGAAAGCAATATCTCTTCTTTGGAAAGCTAAACCAAAACAGCAAAAAGCAGTGAGCTCACCCACAGAACCCTGACTACCGTAGTCCCTGAACCTTCAAAGCAGAGATGGATAATCAGTATCAACGTTATGACTCAAAGTAAGTTACTCCTGTATTCTTCCTCACAGAGCTCTCAAAAACTATGGGTTAGAACTAGAATTCCCCTCCTGCTGCAAATTTCTGTGCAACTTAGCGAGTTCTTTCCCTTGTGATGAGAAACTTTGTAAGACCCACTTAATGAGATTAATTTTTCTTCACCTCAATTGCAGAGCTAGAGAGATCAATATAAAGACACAAGTAAGCACTGAGCAAATTTGCCAATTATTTCTATTGCACATGATGGCAATGGGAAGAATGTTCATGCCTAGCAACTCCAGAATACAGTTCAAAATATAAAACTATAGTCAGCAGGAGGAGGTGCATCCTACAGCTTCCAGCAATGCCCTATATCTTCACCATCTCCTGTGCACACTGCTTAGCAGTCCTGCTCTGGTCATGGTAATATGCTGAAAAATCCACTCCGTGCATTCAGCTACACAAATTCAGTAGGAGAAACCCTGTGCAACATGAAGATCAGAAAAATTAATGGGGTATTTTTTTCCTTTTCCAATGTCTTTGTGTATTTAATTTTCTGTACACTTTTTTGCTCACATTGCATTTTACATTTAAAGAAGCTTGCTTAGCAAGGATGAGAAAGGATGGGGTTTTTTAAACATTCGAAGCACACTGTCTTACTGCCAAAATGGAAGCACTGTTACTTAGCAGGACTACTTTGGCACTGAGTACCATGAGGTGGAAACATTATTAGTACCACCTAGAAAAAAAGATGCCTAGAACTACGTTAGCATTTGCAAAGCCCACTACAACATCGATGTACTGCTTAGAAACATACAACTTTCCCCAAACGCAGGTGTGCAGATGCTGGGCTTGCTCAGAATGGAGAAGAGAAAGTTGCACAGAGACCTCACAGCAACCTTCCAGCATCTAAAGGGGCCTGCAGGGAGGCTGGAGACGGACTCTTTCTCATGGACTGCAGTAATAGGACAAGAGGTAACGGGCACAAATTGAACGAGGGAAAACTTAGGTAGACATTGGGAAGAAATTCATCTCTGTGAGGGTGTCGAGGCACTGGAACAGGCTGCCCGGATAAGCTGTGGATACCCCATCCTGAGAAGGGCTCAGGGCCAGGATGGAGAGGGCTCTGGGCAAACTGTTGTGGTGAAAGGTGTCCCTGCCCAAGGCTGAAGGACTGGGACTGGATCATCTTGAAGGTCCCTTCTAAAACCTTAACGTGATTCTATGCACATAACAAAGCCAAGCACGAACGCCTCCTGCCATCAGGCTCCCGCCGCCCGCTACCTCCCGCCGATTCTGCCGGCAAGCCGTGAGGAGGACAGGGCTGCACAGGCGAACTCAGCGGGGCACGGGCGGAGCCTCTGAGGCGGCCCCTCGGCGAGGACTCTCAAGATCGGAAGAGCGTCGTTGAATCACGTTAAGGTTTTAGA
>JAHLSL010013220.1:20820-130481 GCA_025920805.1 Petroica traversi
GCGGCTGCGAGCGACTCCTCCGGGGGTGGCGGAAGGTGCCGCGGTTTGCCAGGGATAGCGCAGTCTGGGATCGCCGTAGTGACGGGCGATGGCTTACGGAGTGTCCATTTGCAGCATTTGCTCGCTTCCAGTTTGTTTCATTAAAGATTTCTATTCAGATCCTGAAAGAATAAGTGCCCTAAGAATAAGCTGAAGGCTCTGAAGCACTGGAAAGAGGCTGCTGCCTCATCTTCCTCATAGGCGTAACGTGGTCCTTCCTGAGCCCTGCTGCCCTCTTGTACCATCCCGTAAGGAACTACTGAAAAACCCAAAACCAACACCCCTTAACTTGTTTTAGTAAGAGTTGTGCTTTAAAGAGTCAGTTTCTCATAGTTTAAGGACCTGTGCAAACCAAAGGATGATTTCTCTTTTTGCCAGAGAGGAGTTAAAAAGCCAACGAATATGGCCAGCGGTAACAGACCTCCCACGGCTCGTTCCTCTTCGAGGGCAGGAGTAGGGCTGACCTCTTCATCAAGGCCTGCCTCTGCATCCAGGACTCCGTCAGCAGGCAGAATTGGAACAGTGGTATGTTAGAAAATATTACCATTATTTTCGATATATTTAGATTTTTGTCTCTTTTTTTCCTAGGTTTTTTGTTTTTTTTTTTAGTACCATGACTGGAGTGAGAAGAAGTTCTTTTTTTATGGAGAATTTAAGATTTCAGTTTTGTAAAAAGTTTTGCTAAGCTTGTCTGGAGGGGTTCTTGGATGTCCAGCATCCAGAGTTCACGTGGGAGACCTAAGTAGCATTAATGTTGCAGATAGGTGGAACAATGAACGGCTGCTCAGATGTTCTGCACTCTACAGCAGATTCTACCTGTACAGCAGATGTTCATCTGAAGCTTTGCTTCCCTGAAGAGGCGTAAATGCTAAAAGATTCCTACAGGAAAATTATAGAGACTAACTGAAGTTTCTAGCTGCTTTGGTAATTGCTTAAGGATAATAAAATTATAATAATCCAGACTCGGTAGATTTTTCTTTCTTTTTTTTGTTTTTTAATAGATGCCTCCTAGTACAGCAAGACCGGGTTCTCGTGCAGGTTCTTTGACTCCTGGAGGAGTCTTATCATCTCAGATTAAAGTTGCAGACCGTCCAGTGACTCAACAGGGATTAAGTGGAATAAAAACTGCAGTAAAAGGTATTTTGTACTGAAAATAACCATCTAGATGTCTGCAAACATTTTGAAAGAATATTTAGGTTTTTAAAGGAAAGCTTTTAATCACTGTATAAATTGCAGAGTGAAGAGCTGTGATTAAAAAGAGCAGCAAAAAGAAAGAGAAAATTAAGGCATCCCTCTTTCCATCATTACTCTTGGCAGCCAAAGAAGATAAGCCTTTTTCTGTAATTAAGCTGTCTCTAAAAATAATTCAAAATAATAGAACAAAATTATTGTGTCTTCTTCCATCACCAAAGAATTCTCAAAATACTGTATTATGTAGTAACTATTTATATCTTTGTATTTGTAATGTTTATCTTCACAGCAGTCTGAAAATGCCTTTTTCTTTTTAATTAGATAATGTCTGTTTAAGAACACTAAAAGATACTAGTTGTAAATTCTTTTGCATACAAATTTTGTAGATTGTTTTCCTAATTTACAGTTCATCTAAACTAGATTTTTTTAAAAAACAAAATATTGCTCTCTTTTATCAGGTCCTCAGAGACAGATAATGGATAAAACATACTTCCTTGGGGTGCTGAGGTACGTCTTAACAACACATTGAATGGTCTGCTCACTTGCAGACAGAGCTGAAGCTTGGCAACAGTGTGCAATAAGTACTGTTCACTTAGAGCAAGCAGTTATAAGAGTGAAGATTATTTCCATATAGATATTCTGTGGGAAGAAAGGAAGTAGATTCCCTTTAGGTTTTGTTGTTAGACGTGCTAAGTTAAATACTCCCTCACAGCAGCAATAAAGGGAGGGTCAGTGATTCTGAGCTTACACCTCTAGTGTTTTTAGGCCTGATAGTTCCATTTGTAAGAAGTAACATTGCAAACTAAACATTTTTTATTGAACATTTCAGGTGGTTTACTTGGATTATATATTCTGCTAGCAAAGGCAAAGACAGGACCTTGTGCTAACTGTTGTGTGCAGGATTTTATCAGTTGCTCATATTACTGTTTTGAATATTTAGTCATAAAAATGTCATTTTAAATATGGGTGATAACCACATTCTGTGAAATTTTACTGTGTTTTCTTTGTTTCCACATCTGTTTTACTAGCAGAGACAAAATGCTAATTAAAGCATTTTATTTCATACCAAGCTTTTCCAGCAACTACTTAGAACTTTATCTGATGCAACCATTTTTTTTTCCCACACTTACCTCTTCTTAGAAATGCTGAGTTGAAACAAAGTGCAGTAGGAGAGATAGCAGTTGCAAATCTCCTATAGTAAAATATGTTTACTGGTCTACTTGTGCTTTAGTAGTACATCCAAATGTTAATGGTTGTTTTCTGTTTATTTTTTTCAGAAGTAAAACGAATGAACTTTCAGCAGAAATTAACAAGCTGCAGGAAGAAGTAGAAATGTACAAGCAAGAGAAGTCTGTCTATTTGTCCTATGAAAAACGGTGAGATGTGACTTAGAAAGTTAGCACTGCATTCACTGCAGTACAAGACTGTTTTCAAGTATTGGGCAGCCTTCAAGGAATCTGTGAATAATTATTTTTTTCATTATTTTATTTTACACTATGAATCTACCATTTGAAGTTTGACTTTTTGTTTCCTATTTAGGGCAGAGGCTTTAGCTGGTGAAATCAAAGATTTTCAAGGTCAACTAGCAGACTACAACATGGTATGCATGGACAAAATTTGATACTGAATGCTGTCCCATTTATTCTCTTGCTTACTTTGTTCTGCTCTTGCTTTATTTGGAATTTTTTTTTACATTTCTGTGTGAAAATGTACTGGTTAATACTGCCTTTATTCAGTTATTGGAAAGGAAAACGATGGAAAGAGGAAAACAAAAAGTATACTGCTCATTATGAGAAGTGTTTACATATGGATTTTAAAAAATAGTGCTGGGTAATAATTTAGTGCTTATAACAGCTACAAGTAATGATGATTATTTCTCAAAATGACTTGTGATCTATTCAGATTCCCAAATCATATTTTTCCATTTGCAATAACTGAAATTTTCTGTGTTTTCCTTAACCCTTTGTCTGGTTGGTGGTTTTTTTAAAGAAAAGGGGAGCAGTAACAGGTTGGAATTCTGTCTTGTTTCAGGTTGTGGATATACTTAACACCAGTACAGATATGGCAGAAGTGATCCGTGATTACAATATGGTAAGAATTAGGATATTTGCTATGCTTTAATAGTGAAATGGTGTATTACTTTCTTGGTGCTTTGAATGTGTGACATACCTAAAAAAGCATAACTTACTTAAAACTAACTTAAACTTAGCCATTTTTTTCCAGTTAAATTATTCATAATGCTGGCAGCATGTTAGCAGTAAGACAGTTGCCTGAAGTTTTATTAACAGCCCCATGATAGTTTCCTGTGATTTAAATTTGAGAAGGGTGTTACCTCAACCCAAATTTCAAGTTTTAAAATATCTTTTTTATTTTTTGGGAGCACAGAACAGTAGTCTTAGGAGGGTCAAATTTAAGCAGATTGCGTTGCCTTGTAAAGCTGCCTGGTCTTCAGTCTTTTAAATGTTTCAGGAGTAGATCCCGCAGTAATAGTAAGTGAATCAATTTCTCTGAAAGTATTTAAAATATGTGTTCATGTTGTATTTATGGATGTGGTTTATTGGTGGTCTTGTCAGTGCTGAGTTAAGGGTTGGACTTGATGATCTTAGAGGTGTTTTCCAGCCGATATGATTCCATGATTTGTTACAGACTTGATTGTATCTCAATTTTTGTTTTTTTTTAAAGTTAAAGGTTCAGAATGACCGAGACGCTCAGAGTATAGATAAAACTTTCACAGAAAGACAAGCGTAAGTACATGAAATGTATGTTTTTCATCTTTGAATAGCTCAACTTCTCGTAACTCAGCTTGGAAAAATTGAGGTGTTACCAGTTACCCTAACAGTGCAATGCATATCAAAGTGATACCTGAACAATTTCAAAATGATACATTTGTGCCAGGTTGCAGCTGGAGTTTCTAGCATTAAACTCTCGTTACTCTTCTAAAGATAATTACATGCCATACAGGAAAAGCTAGGTAGCTGTGGAGACTCCTGTCTTTTGGAAATCCGCTGTCAGGTTTTGGGAGTTTTGTAGTGGTGTAGTAGATTGAAGAAAGGAACGAGTGGGAACTAGACCTTTGCCTGGCTAGAAAGGTAGGTTTGTGTAGAGAGAAAGATGAGAGCAGTGAGATGCTTGCAATAAGAATTTGTAAGCCGTGAGAATGGCTTGTGTAGTGATAGGCTGAGAGGGTGAGTTTTTGAGGTAGTTAATTTAGGCACAAAAGAGGTCTGGGAGAAAGCTTTATGATCCTGCTAGTTGCCAGTGAAAGCAATCTCAGCAATGAGTTTTTGTGTATAAGTAAGTACTCCGAAGCAACCAATTTCCCAGTTAGTAATGTCACATTGCATTAATACTGCAGTTTTCAACAGCTCACAAATGTGTCTGTTCCACTCTGAATGCATTTTTTAAGTGTTAAGAAAATATGAAGAGAAAATACTTTGTTCAGTAGCAATGCAGTAATGGTAAATCATCCTTGCACTGTACATACACATTTTTGGGAATACAGCAGTTGGTCTTTCTTGCTCTGCTAATTTGGTTAAAAAATACCCAAATGCTCCATTCTCTGTGTTAGTTTTGCCTAATAGGCTGCAAAGCTGTTACACCATTGATTTGGAGCCAGCCCCCAGTCTGGCTGTGGTCTGCTTCAGCATTTTAGAGAAATTGTTTTTCTCTTCTAGACCTCTTCACAATGAAAGCATTAATGATTATGCCAGCTTCACCTGCTACTTTGTTCATGTTAAACAAAATACAGTAAGCCCCCCAATATAAGTAGCCAAATAGATTATTACAAAAAGTGGATTATGAGTATTACATTATTATGAAAAGTGGATTTTGAGTATTTTTTGCATGTTTTGAAGTATTTGTTGTGCAAATAATGCATGCATATGACCCAATTTTTTAACTTCATGATTGATACAGCAAAATCTTGTTATGAATTTGGCAAGTTGAAAGGAAATAGACTGCATAACTTCATTCTTTATTGTACATAATAAAGCATAAAATGGAAGTACAGTATACTACATTTTGAAATGTCAATACAGCATCCATTGTTTAAGACATTAATGCTCTTCATTTACATAAACATCTATGTATTTATCCTCAATAAATCCGTCTTCTTCATCTCTACGTGCATGAACTTTCTCAAATATTACAATGGGTTCATCACTGCTTGTACCCGATACTGAAGGAGAAGAACTCATGTCAGCTGAGAACTCCTGTTCAAACAACTCAGGGTCATTTTCTTCCAGACGACGGTGGCTGTAGCTGATCAAGTAGTGATACCACGCCGGGCATTTTACAGCAGTATAAATCAGGAGTGTAGTGCCTAGGACAAACCCTAGGACACCCGCTAGGAAGGTCCAACTTTTGCCAACAAGTGGTAACGCTTCAAAAAAAACAGGAAAAAAAGGAGAGTAATCTTCATGAAGGATTCTAGCAATTACTCTATTACGATTCTTTTTCATAGTTAAGTTGAGAACTCACAAAGTAAACATCGATAGGGGAATTATTGAGTGTCTCCAGAGCTTTAGTAGAATGTTGTTGCTGTATTGTTAGGGAGACAGTAACATCACAGAGACTAATAATGTATGTGCATCTCATATTTCCTAGCAGTATAAATCTACCTTGAATATTTATAAAAAATAGTTGTTTCAATGTCTATTTCAAAGATAAAGTTCTGGGGATATATAAAAGATAAAAATAATAAATACATATAAAAGATTTTTTTTTTCCAAAAGTTAAGTTTCTGAGATTAGGCTTTAGAAAAAAATAATCAGTCATAGGCTTCAAATTCTATTTCCCAGACTTTACTTTTTATATGGTGATAATGTCGGAACCCTAAAATATCATATCTATTGTTTGGCTTATTCTTTCAGTTGCGTTTCTTTTATAATAAAAATTTCAGTAAACTGTAGTTCCCTATAGTCTTTATCTAGAAATTGGTTTTGTGTGCTGGCCACTACCCTAAAATAAATTATAAAGTGGTACAGCTAAAGAAACATGTTACGGTGGTAGCTTATAATTTGTGTATGTATCTGTAGATATTTTTCCTTCTTTAGCCAGAGGAAAGAAGTAAAACATTTCAGGATGGAAGGGTTAACTTGCATGTAAGCTTAACATTAAAAGGTAGAGAAAGGTGAAGAGACTATCACTGGCATTTCCAAAGAATGTGCAATGGGCACATTCATGTCCTTTATACTGAACAGAGTCAGGACTGGTGTAAAATCTCTTAAGTTCATTCTATCACATTTTAGGAAGACAGCTACATCTGGAAAGCAGTTAGTTTGGAAAACGCAAATTTATCTGAAAGTTGCTTCCCTAGTTCTGTTAGGCATAGATCTCAAAAATTACCTGAATTTTAGGGCTTTGAAATTTGATCATCATTTTTTGGTATCATTTGAGAATTATGGGGTTTATATGTTTTGAGCACTTACTCAGTTGACCTTAACATACACTGTTATGTGTCTAACTGCCTACCAGAATCTGGAAATATCCTCGTTCTGTAGCCCTGGCTTTTATGGAGGAATCAGAGTGTACTAGGAATGCAAAACAATATAAAGTCATGGAACAGCAAATCAAACAGCTCATAAGCAGTAAAGTGAAATATCCGTGTATTACCTGCACGAGTTCCATTGTTTCCAGTGGTGTTGTTTGGAGTCAGAGCTGTTGTTAAGTCACTACTTCTAAGATTAACAGCAGGAGTGGAAGTTACAGTGTTTTCTAAAGGAGTCTTTTCAGTTTTGCAGTCAGCTGATTGGATAGCTGCCCTCTTGATGGAGATTTTTTCCTTGTTTGGCAATGTACATGTAGTGTTGCTTTCATTTTCTGTACATGTGAGCAGTGAAAAGGCTGTGAGATACTGGTAATTTTTTGGCACTCTTACCTAAAAAAAAATCTCATTAATAGCTATTTTATTACTGTATAATATGGTAAATTGATGGTGGATTTTATCCACATCAGAAAAAAAATGCACAGTAAAGCTATTTGATGTGAAAAAATATTAAATGCTGCTCTTACCAAAACTTACCCAATGTCACATTAGAGTCAGATAGCCATATCTGTAAGTCAAGGAGGTCACAGGAGCAGTTCCATGGGTTTCCAGCTAAAACAATTTTAATCAGTTTAAAAGATGATTTTATATGAAAATATTTCAGAAAATTATACTGCAGATTTAAAACTGTCAGTCTTTCTAGAGAAGTAAATGTATCTGAATCCAGTTGAACAATCATGTTATAGGATAGATTCAATACTGAGAGTTGATCTAATCCTGCAAATGCTGCTTTATGAACTGTGCTAATACAGTTGTTGCTAATATCCAGAGTTGTGAGTTTTTTCAGACTGTAGAAGCTGTTATTGTACAGGACAGTAATGTTGTTTTCATTCAGATGAAGTTCAGTGAGGTTAATGAAACGTCCAAGAATCTCTTTGTCATGATCTTCTAAAGTGATTTTAATTTTTTTGAGGCTTAATTTAGTAATGTTTTGCAAAACGTTTAGGGGGATATTAAAGAGGTTCTTTCCAGACTCCTCACAATCAACCTGTTGAAAAAAAGAGAATGGCAACAATTAAATAGTGTAGAAAAGTCTGCTAATGAAGGTGTATCATTGAGAGCTGTTAAAAGCAAGAGAAAATTATCTTCTGTTTTTAATGCAGTTACATGTTGCTCTTCATGAAGTTTTATTTATATCTTCCTTAATTAACTCATGGTCTGGTGTTACAGTGTCATGAGTCGTCCTAGTGTCTAGAGCGCCTGATGTCCCAGAGCACTTAGTGCTGAGGTCTCTGCTTAGGTGCAATTGTCTTTACCTGATGGTCGTCCAAAATGTAACCAGTTTGGCATGCTATTTTTAAATTAACATTTGGAATTAATTATTTATTGGGTAAAAAAATAATTCGTATGTAATCTGGAAAGGTGTCATAGAACAAGTTTATTCAAGACTGCAAATTAATTCAAATATGCCTTCAAAAGGAATTCTTTTTAAAAACCTACATTTACTCTTAATATAAAATTATATCTTTAGAGCAGACCTTCAACAGAGCATTTATTATATATATATATTTGTTGTAGCACTTCATTTTGGTTTTCTGTGTTGAAGTTTAGCATAGCTGCAGTCTTTTCAGATTTGAGTGTTTGCTCTCAATATCTTGAAATATTTTAGTTTTCTGAAAAGAGTATATTTATTTATATAGGTAAAGAGGCATTCCTGTTCTCTGGAAGAATTTGAGATACAAAATAATCTCAAATATGTTTCAGTGGTATTCACCCACTTTAAATGACTGCCATCAGCTAATTGACCGTTACAGAGAAAACCACTTCTAACTTGCATTTCTGTATTTATTTCTTCAGGATTTTTATGTTTATGAAATAGTTTTTATTTTTAAAATGCCTTCTGCTTTAAGTGTCTCTTTCAAAAACAAGGGTAATTCAGATTAATATAAAACTTACAGTTTGGGAAGTAATGTTGCAGACAGCAGTGACTGGATTCAAAAACAGTGTTCCAGCACAGATCACAAGCCAGTAGAGTTTCATGTTTGGAGCCTAGTAAAAAAGAACACTTTCGCATATCAAGACCAGAATAGCGATGATATTCTGTAGTGATAGTTTAACAAATTATTAGATACAGTTATTTCTATTATAGTTTAATGCATTTTGTTCTACATAAATAGTTTATGATGTAAAATGAAGTGAAAAACCAGAGGTTATCAGAATTATTATGCTTTCACTTAATAGAGCCAACCTAAAATCCAGTGTGCAGACTGTATCAGCAAATAGTAAAGGGATTGGCTAGACCAATTAATAGGGAAAAGTATTATAAATGAATAAAACAAATAGACAGGGCTGTACTCATTAATATCCCTGTTAAAGCAATTATGGGACTGGAAGACTATGATTGGAGTAAACTGCAGAAAGTATTGATGCTTGCCTGCTCTACCTATACAATTTCACTTGTTGCTCTGACAGAGTACTCTACTAGACAATTGTTGGTTTGTCCAGTCAGGTGTCTTTTATGTTCTTACGTAAGTTATTAAGCATTTTTGTGAATTTTTAATCTCTTTATTTTCCATAATATAACTTATAATATGACATAAATCTGGACTTGTCTATTAGGAAGGTATAGTTGTTGCTCTGGTCTTTGGAATTAAGTAAACAGGGTTCAGTCTCTAGTGGTGGAGTACAGATTTGAGCCTTATTTTTGAAAGTAAAGAAAGATCCTACAAATGGTATTTACTGTGACATTAACATCCCTCAAAGAAAGGGTCTGTCAGTCATTGTCTTTGAATCAGACACTACTTGCAGTATCCATTTTAAGCAGAAATGTTATACCATATCTGTGATATGTTAAGTTAGTCCCTGTTTATGCCACAATTGAATGAAAATGTTATGTAAAAGGTAATAAATCTCTAATTTTTCCAGTTTTTCCTAAGCATCTGAAAAGATGGGGATCAGGTTAATCTTAGCATCTTCTTGCTAGATTTCTATCTTCCAAAGTAAAAGAAATCCAAAAGGTAAAGTGTAAGATACTTGTTTAAAGTAAGCTGTACACAGGATTTGCTGAATTTAACAGAAAGGAGTGAGGGAAATTACATGAAGAAGTTTAATTGCACAAACAGTGCAGGCAGCCCGTCAGATTTACAAAACCTCCACCAGTCCTTTAAATGAGTGCCAGGAAGCCTTTGCTGATCATAATGAAATAAATGAGGTCATAGAGCAAACTGGTCAAGTCCATTTGATAACTTCTGTATATTTGCATGTTGGAGGGTTGGCCTCATTCACCTAACTGAATTAGCCCGGAAATTTCATAACTTCTTGGAACGAAGAGGAAGATAAATGCCACTTGCAATGCTCTGATCCATTGCATGTTTCTACTTGTATCAGAAACTTATGTTGAATACAAAGAGAGTTCATAAACATTTTTCTATTTAGTCATTATTCCGAGCAGGGACAAGGAGTGCTAGCAACAGCGGCTCCTGTGTAATTACGTTCAGTGTTAGGATTTGCACTTGTCATTGGTAGTACTAGTGGCCTGCATATTTTTTTAGCCAGCTTGTATATTGTGTGTGGAAGACATGATGCACTTTGAGAACTCCTAAAATGACTATTTTAATATCTGGATCTTGCAGTGTTTTTGGACTTTAAAGATACAGCTTCTTAGATGTTCAGAAACAGAGCATGTCTTAACCTAGCAATCTGTAAGTATAGATTAATAGTATTGTTATGATTTTCAGATTACAAGACAAGATCTATCTTAAATAGAATGGGAAAATATATTAAATATTGTTTTTTACATTAATCTGTAACTTAAAAACAACCAAGTTGAAAATATAAGTTGTATGTATGTCTAAGTCAAAACATAATTCCTAGCTCTTGCTTTAGTTTCTGCTGAAAATGTAGGGGATTACAAATGTGACTGCCTGCATTTTGTGTATGAGAACCTGTATAATCAGTAGAAGAACAGGAAAGCATCTGTAATTTTAGTTGCAGTTTAGCATTTTACTAAAACCAGGATTTATGCACTGCTATTTAAACGAACTGCTTTGGAAAGAAACTCAGTCTGGTAATACGTTGGTCTTAGATATTTCCTTACAATTGGAAGTGCTTTCTTTAAAATTTCTATCTGAGAACTTTAAAAAATATATAATTTTAAAATAATGTAATTATTTTTGTTTTTCTGTGGAGGTAATTGAGTTTATATAATCAGTCTGGTTTTCAGAGACTGTTCCCCAACTTCCTAATCAAGAAGAATTGACTTAACAACTCGTTTCCAAGGTTCATACTAATTCCTGAAGTTTTAATATACCTTGAGATGTGTTTGCATCCAATCTAGCAACAAAGGTATATTAATAAATCTTTGCCTGCATTTTGAATTAGACATGCCAAGTGTCTTACCTTTCTGTTGCTTCTTAGAGGTATCATATGTACACATGTGTATTTTTCAGCGTGCTGACAAGAAGTAACATGGTGAAATAGCACTTTGTTTTTCTTCAACCTTTGTACCTGATGAATAACCAGGCAGTGTAAAAAAATAATAAACCTAGAAAATCCTTAGCAAAAGATTGACTAAGTTGAGCAACTTCTTATAATCATCTTGGATTTAATTGGATCAGCAGCCAATAGGAAGGTCTCATTGAAATATGCTGAAGTGTCAAGTTCCAGATCATAGAGGAAGCAGTGAGTTTAAATGCCACAGGTGGTTTACAAGCAAGTTGAGTTATAATCAATTAAAGAAATGCTGGAGACAGAAAAAGACTTTAATTTTTAATTTGATCATTCATCAAATGAAGAAAATGTTAGGGTATTTGTGTACCGAAATGAAGCTTCCCTAGTAGCAAGTTAGCTCTGTGTTTATGCTTGTGTTTTGGAAATGTCATTGTCAGAGTGTGATACAGAAAGCTCATTATTTACAAAGAATTACATGCACTGTAAGAATGTCTGCAGTAAGGGCTGTATTTCAGGAAGAAGTTCTATAAAACAAATAATACGTGCTCTGGAGTGAATGTCTATGTATAGGCTGAAAAAAAAGGGATTATGTTGATATACAAGCGCTGTGCCCTATAAATTTTTACTTGCTTTAGAGCTCATTCTGTCCAATGCACACCACCAAACTGTAGAACAGTTCATCTCCTTTCCATCTCCATTGCTCTCCAATATACGGCTGTGGAAATTGTTTTACTTCACTGTGTCTTCGTTGTTATTGGCACTTAGTTTTTTGCATAATATTTCAAAGCATTCTACAATTTTTCCAAGCCTCATCTCTTATCCAGCTTCATCCATAGGGTTCAAATTACTTGTGGCAATGAATTGTGTTTCTGTGAAAGCTATTGCTGATTTTTTTATTGCCTCTTGAAAAATCACGAAGTTGCAGCCTCCCCTCAGAGAGTTTCTACAGAGAAGATTCATCACAGAAAGACATTTCCAGTCTCAAGGACATGCTGGATCATCTTGAAGTATTTAGCCAGAAGTCCATCTCATGTAAGAAAATGAAAATTGCCTCATGTAAAGAGGCTGCTCTTTAATTTATTTGTGCACACTTTTAAATAGAGGGGGCTGTAAAAGCAGATTTCTTTCCTTGTCCTGCCTGGCACACTTCAAATTTAGGCATAGATGAGAGAAATCCCGTAGATCTTGAGGACCTCACTGCCCTCGAGTGTGGTGTTGCTGTACATGCAGCAAACTATATTCTCTCTCTTTCTGAAGGTTCCGGTGATCTCCAGGAAAGGCACCGTGTTTGTGTTTAAATACAAGCTCCCTCTAATCCATACTGCAGTGTCTATAGAAGAATTACATCTAGGGTGGAGATTTCTTCTGAAAATCATCACCCTTAGCATTTTCTTGATTTTTTTTTTTTTTACTGTACTTCCTCTATTTTCTTTCTTCCATGTCTAAAATTGGGCTTGATTTCAGGGAAACTGTCACTGCTGTCACTGAGACCTTGCAACAGCTTTCATAGGCCCACACTGAGGCTTTCATCGGTCCGCATTGAGGAGCATTCAATACAGGAGTAACATAATAACTCACTGACAGCTCCTAGTTCCATGCTTCCAAAAAACCTAATATCAGACTATACTTCTACCTTAAAAAGTAGATCCTTTCCACTGCCACCTGTTACATAATTAACCATTTATAAACTGGTGCACTTGCAGTGAGGGCCTCATTCTTTGGACTGGATCTGAATAAATTTGTTTTAGTCTCAAGAGGGTATTAAATTTAGTGTCATGTTACAACCATCCTGTATTTCTTATGCAGTCCCAGTACATTCCAGATTTGCTGTACTAAGTGGGAGGTCATCACGTTGATTTGTTTCATCATCATCAGATTCAATGCATCTTTGCAGCATGGCCTGCTAACCTGACAGAGTTTCTGCATAATATCCTCAGTTTCCTGGAAGTTACAAGACTATCTTGGAAGCTAGTTGGAAGTGGTTATGTTCTTGAAACTCTTGAATTCCTTGTAAGTGATGAAAACTGTGGGGAAAGGCTGAGGGAACTGCTATTGTTTGATCTCTAGAAGAAAAGGCTTAGTGGGTATTTTGTCAAAGTAAATACCTGATGGGCAGGGGTTAAGGAAACGGAGCTGCTCTCAGTGATGCCTAAGGGCAGGAAGAATGACCATGGCCACGTATTGGAGAACAGCAAGCTCCTTTTAAACATCAGAAAAATCTCTTCTGTTTATAAGAGTGAGCAAACATCAAAGCATTGCCTAAAGAGTGTGGGGGTATCCATACTTCAAGGTACTGAAAACCTGAAAAAGACACTGACTATATGCTCTAGGTGAGCATGCTTTGAGTAGTGCATGAGTTG
Source organism: Petroica traversi (assembly GCA_025920805.1). Classification (NCBI taxonomy): domain Eukaryota; kingdom Metazoa; phylum Chordata; class Aves; order Passeriformes; family Petroicidae; genus Petroica; species Petroica traversi. The sequence continues at coordinate 34,345 of JAHLSL010013220.1, forward strand.
GACTAGACAACCTTCCAAAGTCCATTCCAATGTCAACTGTACTCTGCTTCTAAAATATTTTCATTTTTTCCTTACCCTGAAATTATCATTGTGCAATTCCACTATTTTGCATGGTCTCTTAACCTGAGGGCTTTCTTTTCTGCAGTCTTTGATCCAATACTGTCAGTTACACAATTTATAACTTCTCATCTGCAACTCAGGAAAAGTTAATGAGAAAGACAAGAAAAATCCTGAAGGAAGGTATCTGGCTGATTTTGTCATTCTTAGCAGCAGAAATCACTCTGGAAACAAGCAAACCATTTAAGCAACCTTTCATGAACAATGAAGAGAATTAAGGTGTGCTCTTCAGGGTCTCAAGAGTGAGGTTTTTAAAATTTCCGTTAAGTATCTTCGCAGGCTGACTCTCTAGCTTTCAGGAATTTCATAGAAATCACTTATAAAAATGTGAGAAAAGTTCTTTATGCGTTCTTCAAACCTGCTAGGACAGTTACTTGTAGCTCACAATAGCTGGAACAGTGAAGTATTTATATTTGCAAGCTGCTGATTTCTTAACAAGATTAAAAGTCCTGAATCAAGAATGTAAAAAAATGCCTAATTTCTTAGTTATTACATAGTTAAAAAACTACTCTGTTCAGACCTCTGAAACTCTCCATTCTAAACTAATGAAAAAATTCTTTGCAGAGACTAATCTGTTCATCATCATCATCATCTGGTGCTCTCAAGTCCTGATATCTGTAGAATATATATTTTTAGTGTGCAAATTGTATACCAGCTTCTCTATTTCAAACTGCCCGTTGTAACTCCAGAAATTAATTGATTTAGAGGGAGTATTATACTTTTGCCATTGTTGAGACCAGTGCAAATAGACAATGTGAGAGTGTTGGAAAACACCGTTTAGGTACTGTAAGGGTAGAGAATTCTTCATTTTCATTACATTTTGTGAATGTTTGTATGGCTAATTCAAGATTAGGTACAAGTTGGTAACTCGTTTTTATAGAGTCTAGGCTCTGTGTTACACTGAGCACTTTGATGAGGCTGAAGGAATACTGAAGTTTGAAATAAGTGTTTACAATGTATATTAACTAGTGAAAGTTACAAAAACTTATTTTTACAGCACAGAAAAATTAATTCAAGAAGTAGAAGAAGATATTGAGCGTGAAAAGGTTCTGGCAGATGACATAATGAAACACATGTCACAGGAAAATCAAGCTAAATATATGGAGATGAAAGCTGCTAATGAAAAACTCTCCCAGGTTGGCTTTTTCCGTTATGTTTACCTAAAATATTTCTTAAACTGGCTGCATGGGGTTTAGATAAAATATAAGTACTAAAGTGCTTGACAACAGAGCAATACAATCAAAAAGCTTGCTGGTATCTTAATCAATTGTAGAAGTACCTGCAAATAGAGCAATTGACTAAGACAAATTACTTTATCTTTTTGTATTTCATACTTTAAGAAGAAATAATGTTCACAACTTTCTGGTTGACTTTAGGGATTGGCGTGCAGATTTTATCCTGTGTAAAATGCAATAAAAAGGGAAAAATAACCCCAGCAATTTTTGTACTTATACTTGAGTAGAAAGTTTTCTTCTAGTGTACAGAAGTGAATCTGACTAGTTTTTTCTATTATTATTATGATTATTATTATTATGTCTGAATATATATTAAAAAATGAACTGGGCTTAATAAAATGTTTGTTGTTTTACTAATCCTGATGTTAACAACAGGAGTAACATTTCAAGACTCTCTAGAATGATCAAGTTCAAGCCACACAGACTTAAAAGTTTCTCCATATAGTCTGTACAGAGATGGCTTCACTGTTTCCCATCTGTCTAAGGATGAGCTGAATCAGTAGTCAGGGCTTACCTGTCTCTCTGGACTATGAAGAAACTGTCATGGCTGGTTCAGATTTTCAGATTTGTCTCTAAACCTCTGAAGTTCAGTCTATAAGTTCCTTGGTACTGATTTTAAGAAAAAAATAGTAGGAAAAGAGTAAACAATTTTTGGTAGCGGCCCAACTTTAAATATCAACGATGAGAGAATGGAAAAGTTGGATTCTGAAAGGAAGTGTTTATTACATCTGACTTATGTGAAGGAGCTGGACATAGTCTTATCTTTCAATTTTTAAGAGCAGCAATGGGACAGTTTATAGCATTTTATACATACTAAGGTTTAGAATAAAAAAGCAGTTAAGTTGTAATTTCTATCTGAATTTTGCTTCTTGCTTCCTCTTTAGGAATTGCTTGTTCAACAGCAGGAATTGGATGCACTAAATGTAAAGGAAGAGAGTCTGAGAGCTGTATGTATGATTAAAGTGATCTTTGTACTAGCCTTCCCTGAATAGTGTAAAGAATAATACAGTAGAAAAAATACCTTTAACTTCTTTTCTGTAAATTTGCAGATACTATAGGATCATGCTCTAGTATGGGAAGGCAAATCTGCCTCGCTGGTTTCCACTAATAATTTCTAATCAGTTTTGGATAAAAATGTTTTATTGAGGAGAATTTTTCGTATTGGGTCTTTCATGAACAAAAGGATATATAAGCTGAAATGTACTGTCAGAAAGTGTAAATGTCTACTAGACATTTTTCAGTCCTGTTGAATATTGTATATAGTTTGAAATCCCCTAGAAACTGTGAAGTAGTAAATCTCCTCAGAAAATTGGCCCACAGAAAAACTTGTAAGTCAAGAAGTATTGATTGGAATATTCTATTCCAGAAAATGCAATATTGACAATATGGATTATAAATTTTACTTTTTATAAAGTACTTTTTACTGTCTCTGTACTTTTTGTAAGAAATAAACTTCACTTGCAATGTATAGGTCTGTATTGCTTAACTAGAGCATGATTGACGCAATATTCTCTTTCCATCTGAAAATAGGTGTTTGCATTTCCCAACAGGAAATAGCACACGCTGGAGTGAAACAAGAAGCTGTGCAGTTGTATGAAAAACTCCATGAGCTCAAGAAACGTCACGAAGAAATGATTGCTGAGGATAAGAACATGGAGTCTCCACAGGAGGAAAGAGAGAGATTACTAAAGCAGGCAAGAATAGAAAATGTTGTTATGTAGAAGATTCTCCTAGTCAGTGTCATTAGGGGTGATAATACTTGAGAATACTTGAGTTTGAACCTTGCCTTTATTTGTGCTCTAGGCAACACAAATAATCTGACATTAATAATAGTTAATGAATTGGAAGGTTGGGATATTTCAGGTTCATCCAAAACCTGGACACCTGTTGAAACAGGTTCAGAGATGGGCTGAAGCACCTCTTCTATGAAGACAGGAAAAGAGAGTTGGAACTGCTCATCTTGGGAAGAGAAGGCTCTGTAGAGACCCTATTGCAACATCCAGTACCTAAGGAGGGCTTATAAAAAAGAGGGCAAGTGACTTTTTTACACAGGCAGAAAATGATAGGCTAAGGGAAACTGTTTAAAACTGAAAGACAGGAGATTTAGATTAGATGCTAGAAAGAAATTCTTTACTGCAAGGGTGGTGAGGCATTGGAACATGGGGATGCTCCATCGCTGGAAATATTCAAGGCCTGGTTGGTTTGGATCCCTGAGTAACCTGACCTAGTGAATGGCAGCCCTGCCCATGGCAGGGCTGAGGAGTAAGGGGAAGGGTGAGTTGGAAACAGATGATCTTTAAAGTCCCTTCTAACCCAAACCATTCTATTATTTTAAGAAAACAAAATGGGCAAAGTGAGGGTTTCAGCTGATTGTCTTGTTCCTATTCATGAGACATGTTGGTTGTGCAAGATGATGAGTTGAACAGGTCTTGTAACTAACTCCAGAGAGTATCCTTGTGGGGTACTGAACAGTGGGTATACTAATTCAGGGGTAATTGAATCAGTTTACAATGGCCTATACTGTAACTAGCCAGTTATACTTTATGGATTATTGGTCTGAATGACCAATGGTAAGTGTATTTGATTTATTAAAGTATGATTTTTAAACATTTGGAAGACAGTGTTTAAATCATATAATTTCTTGTTGGACAATGTCACAAATTTGTGATTTCAGATGCTAGGTTTCTATCTGCTGTATTTTGAATTAAGAATTTTTTTTTTCATTTTCCTTTTTTCATTTGTAGATTAAATTTCATATGTTAAAGATGTTGAACTTTTTTATAGGTTAAAGACGATAGTCAAAAAATTGCAAGCATGGAAAGACAGTGAGTAACCGCATTATACTGTTGCTATAAATTACATGTACACGCTAAAGACATGTACCTGTGTTCCATCACAAAGTCTATTTCTACAGACTTCTAGAACATCTTCAAACTTGTACTAGTCTTAACTTTCGACAGAGAATAGAATATGTTCTTCTGTTCTGGGTAAATGAGTTGTATAGCAATAAGACATTTAGATCTGCATAGTAAGATACTTCCATCCCTTATGAACATACCTTGAGAATATAAATGGGTAATAGCACTGTCTTAAACTTGTTTAATGCTGAGGAAGACATTGATTTGTAAGAGCTGCTCCTCAGGGCCGGCTGTGAAATTGAACCTGCATTACACTGCAGCCGCATTTTGAAGTTTGTTTATGTGTTCTTAAAAAGAGTTACAGAAGTTCCATTCTGAAAAGTAGAAGGGCATTGCTTCTTGTTTTTGGGTACTGGGCCTTTGTGAAGACTCGCCAGAAAGACAAGTAAATTTTATAATAAATAGTAATATATTGAGTGGTAGATAAAACAGTACAGTATTTTCTGATTTTGAGCCTTTTGATTTCTCTTTTTTGAAAGAAAAATTGAGATAATTCATAAAATCTCCGAGAAACAATTTTAAATTCTTTTAAGCAATATTTCCAACTATAATTATTGGTTATTTTTTAATGCATTTTAATTGGATAGTAAGTTGCTTAACAGAATTATGTAATAGATAAGAATGACGAAGAAGTATTTTTGAGATTTTACATAGAAATGTGTTAAATATTATTTTCATTTCACACTCTGATTATGTAGAAGATGTTTTATTTGGAAGTTTCTTAGCGGATTTTAGTGAATGTAGTTTAATTAGAGTTTAACAGTGGTGTACCTTTGCAAAGCTGAATAGCAACCAGCAGAGGGACTAGTTGAGTAAGTTAAGAAATACTGATGACTCAACAAAAATTGGTTTTTTTAATAAGAAGGAGATACAGTACATCTGTTTAATAAACAGAGGACTAAAGTGAGAGATGATTTACATATACCTTTTATAATAACAAGAATCATCCTGATACTATTTTGGTTTGGATAAATTTAGATTTTCTATTTTTATTCTTGACTTCTCTGCAGTTTTGACTAAAAAAAAGTACGTATTTTACAACACAACTCTAAATTTGACTTTCATTATCCATTTGTCAGGTTGGCAGAAGTAAAAGAAAAAACAGATTATTTTAAAAGAGTCATTCAACGACTTGATATGGATCTGGAGAACCATCGAGGTAATATGTTTAGAGTTGTAGCCGAGTTTGCAGAGCTGTGTGTTGTTTTGTAACAAACTATTACACTTATTAGTTGCTAGGAACTTTTAGGCTTATGCAAACACCCCGTACTCATCAGCATGAGAAATTCCATGCCTACAGGTACAGCCTTTTCAGACATAATAAATGCAGAGTACCCACCTTAAGTGAAACAAGTTCATATTGAAAATTACCATATAAAATAATAGAACAGCTGTCTGGTTTTCCATCCAGTTTTATTTTTAGTATTGCTTGAGGAATAGAAGTTGATATTACTGGAAGCACTGCCCCTATGTAGAAATACTTTCATTAATTTTTACATGATCTGTTACACTGTAAGCAAATGTGGAAATGAGAATATTTAAATAGCAATATGTAAAGCAGACAGAATTCAGCATTATTTTTATCTGTCTTTGAAACTTCTTGGGTTGATCTTTACAAGAAGAGTTTGTAAGCTACCCAGTAAAGGCCTTAGCTTATATACTGACCTCCAGCAAACACGTGCTGCTAGTGCTTAGGCTAGGTTAGTTTGGAATCTGTCCTAGCACTGGAAGTTGCAGTTCTGGAGGAAGTAACTTCAGTTTGAGCGTAGGCCCTTAATAGCTGTAAAAGGTTCTCCATAAAATGAAGATTCATGCAATCAAAAATCTTCTTTTGGGTATAAGAAATCTTGCTCAGATAGGAATTACATAAATACATGCCTACATTCTGAAAGTCTTTGTAACAAGTTATTTAACTTCTGTATGGTTAATGAATTGATGTCCATCTTATTGTTTGCCTTTTCTTGGGCAATTGGTGTGAAATCTAGCTGTAAGGTTCTTCCAAGTGAATAAATATCTAAAAATTTGCCCCAAAACAAATGTTTCAGACATCTGTTTATCATCTTTTCCATGGCAAAATATTTCATATTTCTATAGATATTTTGATATTTTTTTCTAATAATTTATTAAGACTGCTTTATTAGCTTTTGTGTTTCTGGATAATACCATTGCAAACTTTATTGTTATTTAATTTTTCCTTTTGCTTGGCTTGCAACCATTTTTTATTTTAACTTTGGAGAACTGCAGAAGGTAAGAAGCAAGTTGCATTTCACAGTTTATAGTTCAGTGTGCACATGCAGTCATTTGTTGCTGGACTGTCCTTCTTTAGAAAAAGTAGTCTGTTGAAGAAGAGAGTTTAAAGCATATGTAGGAGAAAGCACATGCTCTCTGTCAGCATATCAGAACCTATCAGAATATTCAGAATCAAGTTACTTTATGCCATAATGCAAAGGAAATTGCACCGCTTTATGTAACACCCAGGGAATAAAGATATTAAGAAAGAGTAGCTTTAAGACACAGAAATCTAAACTCCCAAAGCCGCCTTCTCTAGCAAATGGAGAGAGACTCACAGAGGGCCATTCATACTTCTGCTCTAAGTCAGCATCTTGGTGTGTCCTTGAAATTCCTGTCCTCTCTTTCTCCCCAGTCACTTTACTTCTGGATCAGTATTTAAACATTATTACATAGCATTCCCAAAATTCAGCTTTAAAGTTTTTTATGTAAATATCAGGTTAAATAGCCAGTAAAAAAAACCAATAAAAACAAATTGTAACTAAGGAGTTTTTAATGTGTCAGGATAAATATTTCAGTGTTACAAATATTTTTGAGCCGGAAAAGGACTAAACAGACCATGTTGAAATAACTATTTTTAGGTTTTGCCTAAAAAAATTGAAATAAGTAAATAATTCACCCATTTATTACACAGTCTATATATTAGCAGTTAACTTTAATGATTAGTTGAAGTCAAAATTAATTCATAATGCAACAGACTTAACTATTCATAAATTGCAGGAGATGTTATGATATTTGTGTATTAATGGCATATTTTAAAGAAAACTTGCTGAAAACACATCTCAAAATTGTGGTCTTCAAATATTTTTTTCTTTAAACACTTGACACGATGTGTAACTGTTTCATGGCTCACCATTAGTAGAAAATCTAAGACTAGAGCAGGCTATATTATTAACTATTGGAGCCTTGCCTTAAAAATGAGAGTCCAGCAAGGAGCAAAGCCATAGCTGCGAGGAGGCTGAAGCAGAATCAAAGTCCCTTAGGGCCCCTCAGGTGTTCTTTCTGTTTGTATATATTAGATAAAAAGGAAAGCATGGGGGTGTACAATACAAAGTCCTAGAGAAATTTGCTTGCTCATTTTATCTGTACCTATTTGATTCTTGGTGTATTAATACATAGAAATTATGAGTAATTTATAATCAGCAGTCCAATTTAAAGATACAGTGAATATGTATGTTATTCCTTACTTATAATAGCTCTGCATTGAAGGTGTATGGAAACATTCTTTCAAACTTAGTTGTAGAAAGCTTTTTGTGCATTTAATTTTCCTAGACCATTGCTTGTGCAGTTCTCCTATTTATTTCCCTGAGATTCTCAGTTTCTTGCAGGCTGTGTATCCTTATGGAAGTCCATTCTATTAGGTGAAAGTTGAAATGGCTCATATATTAAACAGGACTGCAGAAAGTTTTAAATAATCATGGTGCCCAAAACTACAGAATTTATTCTCTGTTATTGAAATTCATTTGACTTCCAAAAAACCCTGTGAACTTCCTTTGCCTAAATCAAGTATTTATCCCACTCTTATCTATTAGAAATTGCAGCACCTGAAAGGTTTTCAAAATTGCATTGAGGTTGATTTATTAAGCTATTGTCTTTTTTAGTATAAAGATGTATATGACATAGTGAGTTGAACTGACTACATTAAATGAATTAGAATAAATCCTGTAGTTCCTAGACATCTAGAAATCTTATTTTTGAACAGACGTTTGTCTTCCTGAAGGAATGTAGGCCTGAAACAATGCAAAGTTAAATCAATGTTACATCTCTTATAGGAGAAGAAAATTGGAAATACAAGGAGCTGAAGAAGAGGGAAGAAAGCATGGACAGTAAGTTCTCTTAATGTCATTTAGCGTAATATTATATATGTGTATATATATATATATTATTAGGCCTAATTTCACTAAAATACAATTTTTATTTATTATTAAAGCAATTAATTTATAGCTGGAAAGACTGATATGCCGATCTTTGCATAAAGTTCTGCAGTCTGGTTCTGTGGACAAGATAATTGATATCTTACAGGACGATCACAAATATTTGGAGTGTCTTTCAAGGCTTTTCATTAGCCATTAAAGGTCTTAGGGACACAACTTTATGAAGGCAAGGCTGTAATTAATTGATTGGATGGTTAAAAACAGAACTTCAAAATGGATGACTGTAGATATCATGTAGTTAGGACTTCTCTTATCTATTTACTCAAGATGAGTGCTGCTAAAGCATTGTTACATATCAAAAGTTTTGGTGTTCTAGAGACTTTAGTAGGAACTAACAGAGGATGAAAGCAACTGGGTTTAAGTAAACCTTATTCTTGATATTCTATGAGAGAAAGCTTACAAAAAATGTTTGTCTGTTCCTCAGGAAAAGGGAAATTGTTCATTAACTTGCCATGGAGGCTCAATGGATATAATGCCTTTTTTAAAGTGTTCTCTAAAAGCGTTCTATATAACTTATGGGTAGCATGATACTGAAAGAGAAGTCTCAGCTGATAATAAGAGAAGATGAGTAAGACAAAACGCAGGGAGTTTATATGTTTTCAAATTACTGGGTTTCCTGAGAAGCAAAAATACAAAAGCTCACTTGATCTGGATTTTCAGTATTAATACAGATGGTGTCAACAGGGCTTTACTTTTTGTGTTTTGGTTCTGCCCCTACCCTTCATCAAAGGTTATTGGTGCAGTTCCAGACCAGTTAGCAATTCGGGAGACCTGAGAGATTTGGGGGAACATGCAGGAGTCTTAAGGATGGGGAAAGAGCAAATATGGTGCCTGTGTAGAAGAGAGAACAGAGAAATACAGACCAGTCAGATTAGTATCAGTTTCCAGAAATAATTTGGGAAAATTAAGCAAGAAAACAATATGTAAATGTTACAGGAATGGGAATATGAATAACACTAGTATTGATTTTGCAATTACGATTATCTTCTTTTCCTTTTTTTGTGCCAGAAAAATACTGCACAATAAGGAAGGTGTAGCAGATGTTGTGTGCTTTAACTTCAGTGCATCTTCTGCTGTCTTGTGGTGTTTTTAGAAGCAAGTTAGGCAAATATTGTCTGTTATCAGCCTGTGTTGTGCATTCAGTTAAAAAATTATTAATTGTGGAAGATTCAATGCCAAAATGAAAGGATGTATTGCATGGAGTTTTGCAGCGTGCCGGATGTTCAGGTTACTCAATATTTTTCTTAATCACTTGGATGATGGGAGAGAGTGTCTTACAGAACAGTTACAAAAAATCCTCCATCAGAAAAGCTGAAATCATATTGGAAGACGTGGTTAGAATTTAGATTTTTTTATGTTAGAAATTTACAAAAAAGTTTGAAAATGACTAAGTGTAAGTTCCTACATTTGAGTAGAGTAATCAACAGAAAAAAATACAGAGTAGGGAGCAGTTCATTAGGTACAACTCTGTGGTGTGGCTCAGAGAGTGAAAGTAAATGGCTGAACAACATCAGACTAACATGGAAAATACCACAACAATAGGTATACATTGAAGTGTAATTTGTTAGACATCTAACATGGAAAATACCACAACAATAGGTATACATTGAAGTGTAAATTGTTAGACATCTGTGTTTGATGCACATCCCTGTGCATCAAATTCTTCAGACTGGAGTATTGTCCCTAGTTCTGCACATAAAGAAAGGGGCTCTCAGTCCTGAAGAAAACTGATGTGGTAGGGAGACAGCATGATCTGCAAGGAAATATGAAAGAATGAGTCTTTTATTTTAGAAAATTATGACAGTTGTCAAATGTGTTAAAAAGGCTGTTTCAAATAATAACAAAATCATTTATTTCTGTATATACGTGGATGATAGGAAAGGAGCAATATACCACTAGCTGCGGAAAGATTTCATGTTGGATATTAGCAAAAATTTTCTAACAATTAAACTTACAAAGCATTGAAATAGATTATCCAGAAGAATTGTAGAGTATCTATCAGGAGCTGTCTGTGTGAAGAATGTAGACAAACATCTGAATTACTGATATAGAGCTGGTTTTGTCCTGAAGCAAATGAATTAATTAAAGGAGCTCTTGCAGTCTCTTGTATTCAAGAGCTTTTATGAATCTGTGAAATACACAGCATCCGCAGTGGTCAGTCAGACCACTGTGATCAAAAAGAAAGTTGCTTGCAAAAAAGCAGTGCAATGAGACGTAAATGCAGACCTTGCTTAGTGTTTCTAAATAAACTCAAAGATTTGATACAAAAAACACGTAAAACATCAGAATGCCAAAGAAGAAAAATACTTGTCAAATCATATAGCTGCTGTTCTGAGCTCCTAATTACACTGTTGCTCAGTTTTATAGAATTACTTACACATCTGTGGATGTTATGTATGTTAGTTTCATTGTTCATATATATAAACATGTGAAAATGCTCTTCTATCATTGTTGAATCCTTCTTTCCCAAACAAGGACTTCTCCAGTTTTAATCCAGATAGAAAGCGTGCAAACTCTTATGGTTCTCATATGCTCCTGTGTTTATAAGCCATGTTTTCAGGAGGAGACCCAGCAGGAAAGAAATTATCTTAACTTAGAGCTCTTGGAGGCATCTTGCTGGAATTCTAACTTTCATGTGATGTGTGCAGCACCTTTTTTTTTTTAAAAATATCTCTGTCAGCAGAAATACAGTGGTATTCTTACAACACATATCTTAGAACAGATACAGAGTACCTAGCACCATTAAGCTGTGTTGTCAGATTCAGTTGGACAAAAATGAGCACAAATTAGACATGTAGCTAAGGGACATCAGACAGAAAGAAGAGGTGATACCGGGTCTCAAGTTTTTCACAGGTTTGACATGTAGTCCGGGCCATTAGAGATAATGAAGTTACCTGTTTCCTTAATTTAGTAGCTCATGTTGATAGGTTTCAGAAAAATAAAAATTAAAAACTGCTGGGACAAGCATTTAGAAAAGCATCAGAAATAGCAGGGATGAAATTTCTTTCCCTTTGGGTGGCAACCCTCCCCTAAACACTGCACAAGAAGGTGGTGCCCTCATGTCCAGTATGTGTCACTGGAAAAATTCTTCTCATTTTCATTCCAACCCATAAGTTTACAAGTTTCAAGGTCTTTACCAGCTGGCTTTTAAATAAATTATTAAAGTAACCTATCTGAAACTGTACTGCTTAGCAATTTAATACAAAGTTTGACTGGAAACAACATTGCAACCATAAAAGTAAGAGCCTTCTTTTTTGTGTTTGTTAATCTCTAGATTTTCTTGAGACTTTTGAAGATGTGAAGAACCAGGAATTGGAACGAAAGGCCCAAATAGAAGCCAACATTGTTGCACTCCTGGAGCACTCAAGCAGGGTAAGCATTTCCATCTTCCTGTGGCAAGCTAGGAGTTCAGACACATAAAACAGGAGAGTGGCTGGATAAAGAAAGATGGTGGATTTTTTTATGTTTATATTTAGCTACATAATAGTCTTACAATGATTAAGCATTAAATTATTTGCAGTCATAATTTTAAAAAAGTATTAATTTATGTTTTTTTCTGGGGGAAGAGTTTTGAACAGTATGTAATACTATGACCTGAACAAATAAATATTTTCATAATTCCTGTAACTCTTCATCTCTGCTATAACTAATATTAATAATGATAGACTTTTCCATATACTGCAAATAAATCTACTGCAATGTTTTGTTTATCCAAAGTTTGCAAATCTCAGTTCATGTGTATTCTGTCACTAGTGTCACTTAACTAAAAATATTTCAGTTGTCCTTCCAACCTAAAAGTAGGTCTGAAGTACCCTGCTGTGTAGTATTTAATGTAAATGTTATAAATTAATAATGTAACAGTTCAGAAACTCTTCCCATTTGCAGTCTGCCATTTTTTTTCACTGTCAAGACTTCTATTCTTTTAATGTTTTTGACTCCCATGGATTTCTTTATGCTATAGAAAACTTTCATCTGAATAATGTTTTAATTCTATAATTATTTTAATTGTCTTCTACCTCTTCAGTATAGTTTACCATAAGGTATATTTTAGGCACTGTCATTTACTTTACAACAGATGTAAATGGCAGCACACTTTGTTTGCTTCATTTTTATTTCATCTGTGCTGGCCTATCAATACATCTTTTATCAGAAGCTGGCAGAATTAAAGTAATTCGCATTTAAATTACTTCAGACTATTTCCAGTATTCTGAGTCTTTGTAGTAGAAAAGTCAAATAGCAGACAATGTCATAGGACATTGTCCTGTTACCAGTAGCTGTTTCAAAAATACAGCATGTTCTAATGATTGTTGTTGGTAACACACAGAATCTGAACCATATGAAACAAATTTCATCTGTTACAAATCAAGAGCTGAAGATTATGCAGGAAGACCTCACTTTTAAATCAAGTGAAATGCAGAAATCACAGAGCACTGCTAAGAATCTGATTACAGGTGAGATCAGCAATGGATTTTCTAATTAATCCCTTAAAATAATAAATACTGCCTGCATTATTTCAGTGATACCATGTAGAATATTCCCAAATATTAGACATCAAGTGCTCTCCAAATATTAAAACACAGTGGCAAGTTCACAAATTGAAGTGCTTGTGGGTAACAAGTTATTTATTTTCCTAAATTTATTTCTATTTATTATATTCATTTATTTATATCTATTATCTATTAGAAATTGTATATTATGTGTTTGTAATAAGTATGTATACTTATTTGTACTTACCTTACTTTAGCAGATCACTAAATTATCGTCTTCCTTGCACAGATAAATGTTAAGTGTATTTTAATACAGGAGTTGAATTGAGCTAGAATTTGATTTTACTATTACTTACCTCAAGTAAGATCCTTTATGATCTCGAAAGAGTGTTCAATAAACTGGAGCAGAGTCTTCCACAGTTATCTAACCATGTATTATTTGTAAATGTAATTCTTAGTATCACTTAGTTACATTTTATGCTTTTCCAAAGGGGTATGTATCACAGGCAATTAACTAATAGTGTAGCTATTACAGCTATTACACTATCAAATCCCAAGGCTTTGGTTCTGCAAAGTAAATACTCGTTTTTACTTTGTTTTCTAAATACTCAAATACTCATTAGCTTCTTGAGGATGTTCTCTGTAATTTACAAAGCAGACAATAGTTTTCATTCATTCCTATGACAAGTATCTCTTTAGTTCTTTATTTGCACTGTTTATGGTAGAATTGCCCTTACAATTCTGTCTTTGCCAATATCATTATTGGTTCACAAACCTTCCTTGTTTGTTTGGCTGAAAGGAAGAGGCAGGAATTAAGAACTATAAATCATTTTTTAGAAGGCTGTTGCATGGGGTACTTCATAGTAATTTTCAAAATAGATATTGTGATTTCAAAGTAGTTATGAGCAAATAAGAAGTTGTGTGGCACAAAATGTTAGAGAAATTGATTTTCTGTTGTGTGTTTGCTTGTCTGCAAATACTCATTTTGCAGTTGTAGTTTAGTTTAAATTTCTGGGCCATATATTTGAAGTTCAAATACAACTTTTTGTTCTTCCATATAAGCATAATTTATTATTATTTTGCAGTATAAAGATGTTTTGGAAGCACATGGTGCTATACAGACATTCTTGAAAGACGTTTCTTTCTCTGCAAGGGAAGAGAAGGAAGTTACAGTACATAAATTTCAGTGTTTTAAATTATTCCTAAGTAAATGTCTGACAGGTAGGATTCCCAGATAGTATAACAAACAACTTAAGATTCTTTCAGAAATACAGTGAATGCTCAGTTTGCACAGATGAAGTTCCTTCTAACCTTTGAATTGTAGCAGAGTGTCTTCAGGATTCTTTTGTTATGATTAAAATCTGAATTTCCATATTTTCTTGCCATAACAAAGATATGAAAAGTCCACCAACTTAAAAAAAATAAAAAAGTAAAGGAAACCATGAAGGGTAAACAAAAGTGCTGATGGCATAGTTTCCCAAAAACATTTCCCTGGGTCACCGTAGTTTGTTCTGAGAATTTGCCACTGTGTACACACTGCATGCTAGACGCTGCAACTTCATGGCCTATCAGAAGGAACTGGGCTGCATCCTCTTCCTGTCTCTTCTCCTAGAGGAATTCTGAGGTTTTTTCAGTTTTGAGGTTTTTTCACTGAGTCTGCTGCTGGATAAGGATAAAATTTGCCTCTTCCAGTTTCTTTCCTTTTCTCCAGAAGGTTTGAATGGATAGGAATAACCATTGCAGTCTCGAAGTTATGTTAGACTGAACAGTCTAAGAATTTTTTTTGCCTTATAGGCATTTAGATTGGTAGTACTCTTTACTTATAAAATAAATTCCAACTGGTCAACTGTGTATAATTTTAAAATAACAAAATACAGATATTTGAACAACTATATAAAAAGTGAAAATGCTGTGATAATACCTAAGTAAATCCTCATGAACATCTATAGTTGTTTTCTGCTGTTTCTCTCCAAGCTGAATTTATTTTACAATTCTATTTTTTACTGTTTCTGATGTAAACCTCTCATTTATTGATGTCCTTAAACATTTGTCTTTAAACCACAGTGCTGTAAGTACAGGAGAAGTAAAGCTGTGATCTGTTCAGTTGTGGTTTACAATCTGTCATTGACCAATACCAGAAACTTCATTGTGGAACTCTGAGCAGTTATCAAATATTGTGGACCCAACTAAACTGTTTTCTTAAGCCCTTTGCAGTGGAAGGCAGACTGTGAATTACTTACGTGCAAAGCAGTCCAAAATATTTTAATTTAAAATCATCCTTTTAATTTGCATGGGAATTTTTCATATTTATATAAATGCACCCTGCACATAGAGGACACTTCCAATCTTTCCTTATTGGTCAGCATTCTTCAGGATAATTGCAAATGGTACACAAAAATCTGGATTTGCATTTTTTTTTATTTTGAGATTCCTAAAGAAATCATGAGAGTGCTCTGTATATGTTGATAAAAGCAAATCTTTCACTGTAAAATATAATAGATGGCATAAATACACAAGCAGAGAGATTAGTACCAAAATCTTCCTCTGAGAGTGTTTTGATCAGGTGAGATTTTCCTGTATAAGTCCACTGACAAAGTTACATCCACAGTTTTTAGAAAGGTGAACTCTCCTTCTATCACATAGACATATCTATTTTCTTCTGCCTTAAAGGTTTATACTGCCTTGGTTAAGTTGAGGGGGAAATTCTCTGTTCTTTTTTCAGCAGATCAGCATAGATCTCAAAATGCAAACCTATGCAGTTTTTATGTCTCATCCTTCCCAATACCCCACGTTGCCTGATACTTTGGAATATAGGGAAAATCTGCATTTTCTGTATCATTCTTCTGAGTTAGACACAGATCTGAAATGTAAGAAGATGTAGGCATGTGTTTAATGTTCAGGAACGTGAATGAAACACAATGACAGGTCAGCTTGCAAAACCATTCAAACTAAGGCTAGCCAACATTAGTCCTTCCCCACTCAGGGTAGGTAATTTATGCCCAAGACTGTGTCAAAGTATTTTTATTACTTTCTGTATCTTTACTGTTCCTTCTCTTGCACATCTCATGTCTGGACAGTTTCAGTCTCTACAGTTACCTTTATGTCAGAATCTACCCATGGTATTAATTCCTTTAATTACCTGTAACTGTTACTTTTTTTGTGAAGTCTCAGGAGAAAACACTGTGTGTTGTAGCCCATGTTGATGTTTAAGCTGTGACACTTCTTTTCTGTGGGCATATGAAAGCATTTTCCTGTACAAAGCAAATGTTTAAAACAAGTTTGGCTATCTGTTGTCCTAAAACTAAGCCTTGTCCACATTCAAGCAGCACAAATAAAAATAAAATTATGCTAAAAAACTAATAAAAATACTTCTTCAATTTGTCTGCATCATTGCAATATAGTTCTTTTAAGTTATCACCCTTACTTTTAGATTGTGGTGCTACACTAA
This sequence comes from Petroica traversi, assembly GCA_025920805.1. Classification (NCBI taxonomy): domain Eukaryota; kingdom Metazoa; phylum Chordata; class Aves; order Passeriformes; family Petroicidae; genus Petroica; species Petroica traversi. The sequence goes on from JAHLSL010013220.1 coordinate 50,773, forward strand.
ATTGTGTGGTGCTATAAACTTTAAAATAGAAACACTGTGTTACAAAAGATCACCTCATTTTCATTACTCTTCACTTATAGATTATAATACAAAATTGTAGAGTATGGGTCTGACTTGTGGGGTGGTTTTGAAGATGAATTTTTTTTTCCTTCACATTAACAGTCCCAGAAATACCAAAAATCAGAAGTATATTTAGGAGCTGTTTATATTGGTTAAATACAGCATAAATCTTTATGTAGGTGTATTATGAAACAAAAAGTACTGTTAATTAGAGATTGTGTTCTTGGTTATTTAGAGAGTCAAAAACTGCAAATGGACCTACAGAAGATGGAACTGTTGGAAGGCAAGATGGTTGGTGAGCTGGCTTCTCTTAGAGACAAAATTGAACAAACAAAAGCAGAGTTGGAGACCTACAATAATTTGCCAGCTCTGAAAGCATCGGGAGAAGAAAAGAAAAAGGTAATGAAAGGGATAGAATGTGTGCTTTTCAATACGTAGTGGAGGAAAATCCAGTTTTGTGGTTGACAGTCCTAAAACAGGATTGTATACCAGTGCAGATGAATCCAAATACTATTTTGCTTAAATGTGTTACTTATTAACTGGGTACATGTAGCAGGTATTCAGCTGATTATCTTTTGATAACCTCCTTACACAAAATTTCCCCATTTTATTTTAGCGATTCAGCTAGACTCTTTTGATGTAATTTTGACTACCCATAGCTTTGAATTTAGCAACCTAACCCAGAACACAAGCAAAAGAGAATTTCCTACAAATTTTTAATATCAGCATTCCTACTGGTGCTCATGCAGTATTGTCTAAGCATACAACTTGGTCATAATAATTAAGTATTATTTCTGGGTTAGAGCATGCAGAGCTAGAGAAAAGCCTATGAGATCTTTATGCATATGCATGTGGTCTTTTTCTAAAAGGAAAAAAGTAGCATCTTGAAAGGTAAATTGAAGAAATGTGCCTGAAGTCTACAGTAAATGAACTCATCTGTTAATCAGTTTATGTTGGGTTTTTTTCCTAATTAGAAGCTCCAGGATGACAAAGAAAAATTAACAAAACGCAGCCATGCTTTTAAGAAAATAATGGAGCATTTGAATAAAGAGTATGAGATACTAAAGAAGGAGCTGCAAGAAAATGAGACCCATTCTCAGGTATTGGTCAATTTACATATTATCCTTTCAGTAGTTTCTTTCTCAGTTTTGGTTTTCTCATAGATGTGAAGCATTGGACAGGCAGAATCTGTTTATTCCTTCTCAGTGAGTTTTCTAAGTCATGTGATGTGTGTAGCTGTATTTGCTATTTTCAAACAAAAGTTAATATTGTGCCAACAAATGGCTTATAAGCCTTGGATTACTAGCAGAGATCTTTCTGAGCTAAAAAGTATGTGAATCCTCTGTTTAAGTGTTTGTGTTAATCTTACTCAGACCTCTTACCTTCTGCCCTTCCTTTGCTTAAGTAGTTTGAGGACAAACTTAGAAAGAAACTGCATAGGGAAAAAAAAAGTCACTCCTAATCTAAGCTCAGATCCCTTTTTCTTCTAAAGTCTTGGTTATATTTTTTCCCTTTAAATCTTTGCTATTAATTTCATTTTCCTTTTTCCAATTCTTCTGCCCCTTGCAGTCCACTGAAGTTTTAGGGTCTGTTCACATTTAAACAACTTTGGTATATGTGTACATTTACATTTCAAAATTGAATCAGGAAAGAAGATGTTTATAACCTCTTGAGCAGTTTTTATCCTTTCATTATAAACACCCATAAATTGCTGTCATTTTGGCAGCAGAACTTTACTGGCATATAAGTTTGAATGCACAGAAGGAAAATAGATAACCTTCAAATAAGGTGGAAAGGGAAACTGATTTTTTTTTTGTGCATTTCACTGTTTCTTATTGATTGAGGTTGTTGAGATATTTGTCCTTTCGAACTGTTTATTTTTTTGAATACAGTTAAAAGCTGAAGGTCATGTTGTGCATGTTTAAGTTGACTTTCTCCTGAAATGAATGTCATGGAGCAGATGAGAAGGCATAGTTCTGACTGACGCAAAGTTGTCCATTTGTAGCATAGGATTATTATAATCATTCTAGGGTGATGATGCTACGTGCTGAAGTGTGCAAGATTTCAGATACCGTGTATCTTTTTTGCCAAGATCAAGTTCTAGAGTTTAGGTAAATTAGGGATGCACATCCAGACGGTGTTAAGATAGTTGCATAGTCAGGCTTAACATTTTATATAAATAGTAGTTGTACAGCATTTTTTCAGTTCCTTAAGCTATGGCAGTTTATTTTTATATGTGTGAAAAGGATTTGTTTCTTTATTTTTTATGTCCTGAGTGTAAATATCACGAGTATGAATTAAGGTTTGTCTTATATTTGACATCCATCAAGCATTTTGAAGTACAAATAGTGCTCATAAATGTGAAGGACTTAGACAGTTTTGCAAGAGGTCAACTGATCTTCAAGCGGTTACTATAAAAATACACTGAGTCTTTATTTTTCTGTGTGCAAGACAGTAAATGTTTCAGTTCCAGGCTCCTTTACTGGCTGTCCTGTGTAAAGCAAGGTCTACAAAGAATACAGTAAAAATTCTAATTGGTCAGAAATACCTAGTCTTGGAAACAAATGATTGCCTTGTTTGCTGCAAACCAGTACACTAAATAACTGATTCTTTACTATTAAGGTTTTAATTATACGGAAACTATTTTCATCTCTTCCAGCTTAATAATAAACTTTTAAGTTTAATACTGCAATATTTTCCTTATTTATTACCTTAGTTTCCACTTAAAGTTCAGTCTCAGAAAGAACTTCAGTTTTACTTTTAAAAATAACATCTTCATATCTTTAAATGCAGAACCTTGAACAGTAGCATCAGAAAAACAAATATAAAATTGTATTGTAAGGAAGCAGCCATCAATATAATGTCCACATTAGTTTCCTGTTGATGCTGAAAGTATTGAAGAAGTGCCAGCGCTGAACCCACACTCCTACAATCTTCTCGCTGCAGCTCTGTTCTTATCACAACTTCTGGCATCAGACAGGAAACTTAACTATGGAAGTAAGGAAGTTTCTTCTGTGTAGTGCAAAGTCCAAGACAGTGTCAGGAAATATCGTATCTTCGGTGATTTTAGATCCTACTGATTCTAAGAAGAGATCATCTAAATGATATGAAGCATAATGAAAATTAGTATCTTCCCAAGTTGTTCACCTTTTTACTTTTGACTCGCCTGTTAACTTCCTTATATGACAAGTCTTGAATTCTCATCTGATTTTTTCACCTGTCACTGCAGTTACATGCACTGCTTTTATACAGATGATTATGAAGTGCTAAATTATATATGCAGGTTAATCATCGGCAGCTTTAAAAACATTTTGCCATTGTTTCTCATTTCTGTGGTTTTTATGTGAAATAACTTTGATCTTATCAGATGATAAGAGTACAAGGTACTGATACAAAATTATTTGTGTAAAATATATGTGTAATAATTACCATTTTCATTTTTGGCTCTTTTTATGTTTTTGTGTTTTCAGCTTACAAATCTGGAGAGGAAGTGGCAGCACCATGAGCAAAATAACTTTATGATGAAGGAGTGTATCCTTTTCTTTAAGAAGTAAGAGTCAAATTCACACAGTCTATTAATTGAGGAAGAAGTCTGTTTCCTCCAGCAGAATAAGACAGGACGGAATGAGCTGCTAAAGAAGGGGAGGAGGGGAAAGGCAATCCTTTGCAAATATCTGATTAGCTGATAGATATTACATACAGCAAAACTTGCATGTGTTTTTACAGGGTCCTAAAGCATAAGCTTTGCCTTTCAGTCTGGAATTTTTCCTTCTTTCTCAGGTTTGCCCCACATACAAACTTCATCTTCACATCTCTCCAATCTTACCTGAAATTAATCTGCCAGTGTAGCATTGTTTGAAAACGGGCTGGGGTGGGGTCTTGTAGCTCTCCCTCTATGAGACTCAAATTAACAAGTTGTATTCCAGTAATTATATCAGCACAATCATTATTTGCTGTTTTTCTAATGGCTTCTTAAGAGAGCATTTGAAGTTAGGAAAAGCACTGAAGTTAATTTTAAGTAGAATTGATGGTTCTTCTCATCTGGTACTGTTTTTCTATTTTTCTCCTTAGTTATGGTAGAGATCTGAACAGGACCAAGCTGTGCTTTTATTTTATATTCTAGGGACAGTGAATTTACTGCAATAAAATAATTCTTTAATTAAAGAAATAAATTTTTATTTAAAAAATCTGAAATCTTTAAGGTGCACAAAATCACTGTTATGTAATTGCAGTACAAATGTAATTGGTAAAGGTAGCATCAAAACTAGACCCCACCATCTAGTGTGGTGTGTTGGGCAGTGAACATTCCTTCAAGTCTCAGAAAATGGCACAGGGATATATTTCAGGCAATTCTGTGATAGCCTAACCATCGCAGAAGTGATACTGATGATGATAATATATTTAATAATTAATTTATATACATATAGCTATATATGTAATATACAATGCTCTATACATAGAGTGTTGTTTTCTTTGTATACCAAATATCCCATTTCTCAAATCTGGTAAGGTCTCTAACTCTTAGAAAAACATCTGAAGAAAGTCTAGAACAGTGTAGTATAGTTAGAACCACCTTCTCTTTGAAGGAGGCTCTACAGAAATATTTTATTAAGGCAATACTCTTAAACACAATTTTTCTTAACAGACTTTAAGACAAACCAGGAGAAAAACTTGACAAGGATATTAAAGTATCTCCTAACTTGGTATGAAATATTGCCTATCCAAGTGCAGACCCTTTTACAAAGTACTTATGTCTGCTTGTGCTACTGGAGGGGGGCCGCTTTCTTCAACTGGGACTTCTGTAGCCAGATTGAATGGCTGTATGTAGCTGAGTGCTTTGAAGTGGTTTGGTCTGCAAATGTAACATTAGGCAGAGTCCTTCATGTGGGACTTATTGTCTATATATATGTGTGTATGTATAGATATAAAAACAAAAGTGTCTCAGGCATGTAATTGCTTCTTTTGTCTACTATACTTGTCATGAGATGGCAGCTGGTAAATTAGTTTAAATCTTTTAGCCCCAGTCTGAGCTTTTTCCACTATTTTCATCCTTTGACAGGTTTTAGAGAAGGAAATGTATGGTATTGTGGTTCCCTTGTGATCTGTGATTATGCTCATATTTATAGTGTCAGTTTATTTCCTTAATTCATTTAATCAGTCATAGCATCAAAAAGTCAGGAGAGTGACTACCAGCCAATAATGAAGAATGTGAGAAAGCTGGTCAAAGAATACAACAAAGCTCTCATAGAAGCTTTACAGAGCACCAAGAACTGAACCCAGGAATTTACTTCCTGTCTGAATGGACCAAAAATGAGAGATGTGCAAAGGCCACGTGGAAAGCTGGACTACTGAAATCATTCACTCACCACTAGAATGACAGATTAAAGTTATTTTTCCAGGTTTTTAGAAGTTACAGGTTTTAATTTTGTTTCTCCTTTTGCACTTGTTTAAATTTGTTGAAAATTTTTAGAAATAAACATCTGAATTTTAGAAACAAAGATGAAATACTGCCCAGTGCGTTACTGAGGCCCATTGCTGAATTGCATCTCAAATGTGAAATTCTAGTCTGCTTTACACACTGAGTTTCTAATTGCCTTGTAGTCCTACCCCTGCCAAACAGGAACAGGAGGACTGTTTGACATGCTGTCATACGCATTATCTTAAATTCAGGGTATAATAAGATAAATGGTAATATCAGCATACCGTACCTATATAGATAGCAATTTATACCAAGTAAGGAAAGCATCAAATGTTTTATAAAGTCAAAATTGCTTCATAATGTAAAATCTTACAATAAAAGCAAATGCCAGCAAATCTTCATTTCCTAATAGAGAATTAGCTTCCTTCATTTTTAAGATGTAGTTATAAAGAGCAAACTATGATAAAAAGTAGTGAAACATCTGCTAGCCAGCTAACACTGATTTGGTGTGGAGCATTTTGCTGCTGCAGTATTCACCTGTAAAGGAAATAGCAGAGAAAATTATTTGTATTTTCTGCAATGTTTTTTCCCTCCAGTTTCAAACAGAGTGTTGTACGGAACCTCTGACAAAAATACACAAGATACAAGAGACAGTTTCAACATAGGTCAAAACCAGGACTTATACAGAAAATTACAGTGTGCTTTATGATTCAGAAATTTCAGAAAACATTTCAATAAAAAATTTCCATTTATGTATTTCTTTCACATGCTACATGTAATGTATTTATAAACTGCTTATTGATAATTTCTTTCACCTGGTATGTTGTAAGCTAGTTCTGATTAAATAGAAAAAGCACAATTGACTATAGATAGAAATCTTAGCTAAACAGTAAACTAGCCTGGTAGAAAGAAATTGCTAAAAAGAAGTGGGATCTGGATTTATAGTTGTTTTCTCTCTTAGTTAAGTTTTCCAGAAAAGAGGTGGACTATGCACCTCACTTTGTTAAACTGGATTATAGGAGTAACTAGGACATATTCCGAGTCCATTAAAATAGTTCTGTATTTTTGTCACTAAATTTCCTCAAGTCTATGATTGTCATTTTGAGTATAAAGAAATCTGTAAGCTGAAAATATTGAAGATTTGTGCAGAGAGCGTTGTGTTTGCACATGCAAATTCAGTCTGCAAATTCAGCACACTAAATGGTGCTCCTCTATATATTTAGAATATTTAGAGGTAATGGAACAGGATTTCTATAAACTAAGGACTGTTATCTAGGGGAAATTCCCACTAAAGTCTCTTCCTTCCTGTCAGAGTTTCAGCTATTCCAGAGAAAGCCCATTATTTGCAGAGATAAAGTTGAAGTCTAATATTCTCACCAATCAAACCATCAGCCAGAGAGATCGGCTCCTGAATTCCACTTGTGCTAGAATAACATATTGTAATGAACAATGGAAAAAAGCTGCAGACTGAATAAACAGACTGCTTTGACTTTTTGCTTTCTCTCAGCGCAGGGGAAGGTTTTATTCCTTGGTAGTGATTCTGTAAGATAGTATGGTAAAGCTTACAGGTTTTGGTTGTGTTCCCAGGAGATGCCTGTCATGAAACCCTTTTTCCAGCATGCTGTTCTTTTCCTTGTTCTAATCAAGGATCTTCAGATAACCTGTTTCTCTGTGAGAATCTCATCACTCATTCTTTCTCTTAATAACTCGCCCTTATGAGTACAGCACTCACAGTACCCGTGGCTGAAAAGAACTGTGTGGATTCTGAGTGATGAGCTATGCAGCAAGTGTTTCATCTCCCTCAGAAGATAAATAACTCCCTCCTAGAAAAATTGAGTAAATTGTACCCTTATCCAGTTCCTCAGGTATCAGTGAAAGTCACCTTTTCTTTAACCCTTAATCTTTTTTTCCTAAGTACCAGATACACAGTGTTTTTCACTGAAGCTCTGGTGTGTACATCAGGACACTAATTCAGTACCACAGTTCTCTCTCTACCCAGGCAATCTTTTATCAATTATATGCTATGATTTCAGAGTGAGAGGACATTAATTAGCTGGCAGTATCTGCAGTGTGGAGATGTTTAAAAGCTCTTCTGCTTACCTCTCTCACCAGGGATGAGTAAGGATCACCTCCCTCCCTGCCTGGCAGTGCTTTTGTTAACACACCCCAAAATACTGGTAGCCTGTTTCGCTGTGCATTGTTGGCTCTTGGTCAGTTTGGTGTGCGCTGGGAAAGTAAAGCAGGTTCTTAGTAAAGCAGGTTTCCAGCCACTCATCCCTCAGTGTGCATGGGTGCCTGGATTGGTCCTCCACAGGGGCAGGACCGTGCATGTGTCAGTGTGGAACTTTATTACATTCTTAGCTGCCCACTTCACCTGCTTATGTCCCTCTGAACAGCACTGCACCCATATGGTGTATCAGACACTCCTCCCAGCTTTGTGTCATCTGCAAGCTTCCTCAGAGAGAACTCTGTCCCATCATCCAGATCGTCAGTGAAAAGGTTAAAACAGTATTGCCCTCATATGGCTGTGGTATTCCACTGCTGTCTGGCCTCCAGCTGGAATTCAGGCCGCTGACCACACAGTGAGCCCCAAGCTTGCTTATCTAACCATACTTTGTTAGCTTACCTGTGAGGATTTAATGGACAACTCTGGCAAGCACCTTGCTTATATTGTAGTAAACAACATCCACACTGCTCTCCTTGCTCATTGTGTCAGTTGCTGCATTGTGAATAGCTCTCGGGTTGGTTAAGCATAATTTCTGCTTCATAAATCTGTGCTCTCTGCTCATGATCAAATTCCTATCCTTCATGTGCCTGGAAATCGTATTTAGCCTTAGTTGCTTCACAACTTTCTCAGGGATTGAAATGAGGCTGACCAGTCTATCATTCCCCGGATCTCGCTTCTTTTTCTCCTGAAGGTAGGAGTGACATATTCTATCTTTCAATATTCAGATGCCTCTCCCTTACCACCATAAAAACAAAGGTGCTCAGGAATGGCCTTGCAATGCCGTAAGTCAGTTACTTCTCTACACACGTGTGCATCTCAACAAGCTCATAGGGTTATGTGTATCCACTTTGTTAAAAGTTCCCTAACCTAAGTCCTCCTTCAATAAGACGCCACTGAGGCATTCGGATACCAGGTTTGACAATTACTGTCACTCCACATCCAACTTCAATGGCACACTGTATAAAAAAAAGCATTTCAGTTTCAAAGCCTTCAATCAAAGGGTCTCTTGCTGAATGTTTTTTGTGCTTTGCTTGGGGACAGAGCACAGGAATGACTGCTGTTGTTCCCAGCTACGATGGCATGACAGTGTACCAACTTTGTTCCCATATATTCAGGTATGTCATCATATCTCCAGATAAACTGTATTTTTGTTGCAAGTAAAGGTTAATCCTCTTGGTGGTCTTCCTGCTTCATGTTGCCTCCATTATTTTTCATAGTGATTTTAAAAAGCTCGTTTTTCTTTCAAAATAAGTTTGTTTTTAAATTTCTCATCATGAGCTTAGAAGACAGTGCAATATTCCTCTGAGCAATTCCAGACAGAACACTGAGAGTTCTTTTTGCCTGACAAAAGACAGGTTCTCAGTACTAGTTTGTGCTGTTTCACAATTGTAGGGACATGCTTCCAAGGTGAAGTGGTTGTAAGTTCTTTCAGTGCACTACTATTTTCCTGCTGCTAGCGTAAAACAAAAATACAAGGCATAATGCAAGCTTTATGATGCAGTGCTTGGATTAGAATGTCTTAGTTTGAGGAGAAAGAGATTAAAATTTACTTCATAGCTGCTCTTAAAGTATCTGTTTTGAGTGAGCTCCTTGGAAACATGTCTCCTGGTGATAAATCATCTGGGTGTGGTGGATGTAGCAATTAGAGTGAAAACCCTTCAGATTCTGGAAGAAGTCATAAAATTTTTCAATAATTTGTTGGGATCGACAGAACCTTGTAGCAGAGGAAGAAATGTTCTTGCCCTGCTGTGTGCTCAACACTTACAGGTTCTTCTTTCAGAGAGGAGGACTAACTGGACAATATGCCAAATGTGTGAAATGGAAAAAAATGTACCACATTAAAAAAAAAAAAAAGGAAAATTATCCAGTCTTGTTTCCTGTTGTAGAGCTAATTCCTTGAAAGCTATGTTCATTTAAAGTGACTGAGCTTGATTCACTGAACGCTGGTATCTTTGCATCAGCCCCAAGATTTCTGCTGTGCAGCAAAGGAGGAGTAAGGTGCAAGACCTCTATCTGCAGCGCACAGCTGAAGTTTGCCCTCGAATACTTGTAATGTAAGGGGGATTCAGCACCTCTTAAAATTAGGAAGAAAAAGAAAATAGTGACTACAGTATAAATTATCAGTTACATCTGTGACTTTAACAGTTACGCATGAAAGACAAAATTCCAAATAAAGCCTTCAGATTCCTGAGATTTCTGCAAGATTTCTAATACCAAATTTGGAAGAAGAGGCAGGTAGGCACCAAATTTATCACTAAATTGTACTTGTTTAAAATCACCATTAAAAAGCATCATTAAATCATACTAACATTGTGATAATAAGTCAGTGGAAGATACTAGGTCCCGCAAATAGGATATTAAGAATTAATTTCTGTAACCTCAACAGCTGAGAATACTACCCCTGAGATCCAGTTGGCATGACCCATTTCCTTGTCCTTGGAAACAGTAGTCAGATCTTCAAAGATCACATGCATTAAGAGGCTTATGAAATTAACTTTTATTTCTCCAGATGGCAAAAATATGAAATTTGCCATGTTCATTCCCTTTTACTTTAAACACTAATACTATTACTGTTGTGCATCATTTGGGGAGATTTCATATCAAAATCACATGGATATTTGGGTATATAATTGTTGCCGTTAAACATAAATTCACTGACTCATTTGCCCTTCAAAATATATTGTAAATAATTACAATGAAATTAGTAGACCAGAGAAACAATTTTTTGTCCTTCTGCTGACAGCAGGCAGGCCATTCTAAAATATACATGAAGCATTTTTCAGAGGAATACAAGTGACTCGCAAAGTAGAAGTTTTCAGAGCCTAGATGTTAGACTAATGGCTTATTGCTCTTCACAATGACTTCACTGATACAGAAGCTATAAAGTACTCCTGTGTTTTTTCACTAGCTGAGCTTTCCCTTTGAAAGAAACCTGAGGTTCCCATCAGGTCCTGTTTAATTCCATTCAGTAAATTCCCTTTCATTTCAGCATCAAGGAAGACAGGAAAAAAACAGCTCCCTTTGGCTAAGGCTGTTCTGTAGACTTCTCAGTACTCAACCATTTTCCAGGCTATGGTCTCCAAGAGAAACTCTTTGTAGAAAAGAAATGAAAAACGCTGAGCAAAAATAGTGGACCATAGCTATGTTTGCAACCCTGAATTGCCTTCTGAGTATGCATATGCAGGAAAAGCAGCAGAAAAAGCATAAAGAAACTGCACCTCCTCAGAATGAGGTGCAGCAAAAACCACTCTCTTACCTTCTCTATGTCACCTTAAAACTTCTCAGAATCACCCATTTCGATGGCACCATTCCTTCATACTGTCTATCCATGTTTGCATGACATGTACCCCAGAAACCTTTACCTCCCTCCATTTACCACTGCCACTGAAGTGGTAGGGACAGTGCTCATCCTGACCTCCTGGCTCCTACCTCTCTCTTTCAGGTGGTCCCAGATGGATGGCTTAGGGGCCATGGCTGGCTTCAGCACTGTAGGCCATGTTGCAGACGAGAACAGGATCTGTTTGAGAAAAGAAGCTTAAACCCCATCATTTGTGAACATTTGTATCACAGTAGCTGACTGTGGTGAATAATAATTCCTAAAGTTCCTTTACTGCCTCCTACTAAAGCATATTGACATCAAGTCAAGGCCAAAGTAATGGCTTGGTTCCAAAAGTTATAATACAACCAGACACAGCAAGAGGATATGTGATTTCTGCTAACACATCTACCTGACTAAAGAGTGCAGTGGCAGTGTTTCTTTTTCCTCCTCACATATTTCCATGTGGTACAGCATGTATGAATGGGTTGTCCTTGCGACGAGTGTGCGGCTTATCTAAAGAGGAAAGCCTGGTGTCAGGAGTTCAGGGCACTTGATGTATCATAAAATTAGCCTTCAGCAAAGAGAGTTATGAAAAGCCATGTTTAATGCTAGGGTTATATTTACATGTTGGAAGACAACACTGCAACTAATTTAAACTCATGCATGCCATTGTGTCGGGGGTTAAAATGTGAATATGTTTAAATCAGCAGTTAATGACCAAGAAAATTTATGTTTCTGAGGGCAGATCTTTTGAAACTGCCTTTTGGAGTCTTTCCAAGTACCTTTAGAAAATATGAGAGCTGGTCTCTGGGGCCAACATATAGCTACATACCCACCTGAGGATGTGGCATTGGACAGCCCCACATGCCATAAAAGTTAGAGTAACTCAGTACCATATATTATTCTTTGTGCCATCCTAACTTTTAGCCCAGTTTCTTTTACTGGCCCTCTAGTTTTACCAAAGGCTTTTTGGAATTCTTTAGGTCATTAACAGTGAATGTAGGGTGACTCTCAACATCCCCTTTAGATAAGGGCTATCTGTTTGGTGCTGGGGGCAGACAATTCTACTGCACTTCTGTGTCATGCACTAATCAGAGGGTGATCAGATTGTACAGTTTTTAGTTCACAGGGCACAAAATTGATATGACCTACATTAAAAAATGCTTATGTTCTAGTCTTATGAAATGTAATGATGAAAATATGAAAGGTAGACCTAGCAGACACTTCATGTTGAGTGAGATTAAGCCAAAATATTGAAATCCTTTAAATTCTGCAGTAGAAAAAGCTTATGATGTGATTAATTTTGACTTCAGCGGGAGCAGTATTTAAACTGTGGCACTAAAAAGCTTTCCGAATAGAAACAGACCTAAGTTTAAACACATATTACATATAAAGGAGTATTTTATTGTTTGCTGAGTTATAGATGCTATTCTTTATTTATTCAAAAATGAAATTTTGCAATGAAACAGAAATCAAATACATAATCCTGTTGATGCTGGTACCCTAAACAAATTCTGGTTTGAGTTAGCATGTATTTCCTCTCTTCTGACTTTAGCAGGCCATAGTAATCTTTTTGTATTTGTGGAATGCTGCATGTTCAGGATGTCCACTCTGTCCTGGAGATAAATAGTTACCTTGTCATCATGGTGGATTAAATAATCAGTAAGCACAAAAATGAACAGCTCACATGGTCCATTTTTCATACTGCAAAATCAGTATCAGGTGCATTGCTTTGTATTTAGGTGTATTTCAAAGGGACACATGATGCATTTCTCCTCAGTGACCTCTTTACAGCAGGAAAGTGAGATTTAAGTGAAACTTTAAAAACCCAGGACACCCCTCTACAATTACAATAGCAATCTGAAGAACCACAGCCTTGGCTGCAGTTGCGTAACTCCCCTCTCCCTCCTCCCTGTTCCCCATCCCTCAACAAAATAAAAGACATTAAAAAATAATTGAGGATTGGCCAACTTGTAAACAGGTTAAATGAATGACAAAACAGAGTTATCCACTAGGTAGGAAATATGATAATACTTAATATCTGAAAATACAGTAAGTATTCTCATATTGGAGGGATCTCTACTTGCAGATTATAAAAGCTAAGGTGCAGTTGGAGAGGGGTAATCACTGCTTCTTTACATCTAAGAGTAGAAAAAGAATAGAAATAAAAATCTAAAATAGATAAAATATATGTGTTTATTTTAGTCTGAAACCAAACCACATAAATATCTTAAATTCTGCCTCCTGTATGTGTCAAAAAGGAATTTTAATAGTGTTTCTGTGTCATACTGTGGTTTTTGTACCCAAAAGGTATTTTCAGGATAAATTTCTACTTGGTTTGGCTTTCAGTTATATGAAGGGACAGGAGGAACACACGTAAGGAACTCTGGGCTGCTGCATTCCCATGTGCTGTGTTTGTAACCCTTCTCTCCACATGGCAATAGAACTTGGGTGTGAAGGACTTCCTCTGTGAAATCTACACAATCAAAGGCTAAAAGGAAATTAAATCAAAGAGGAAATTATTTAATTTTATTTCCAAAATTATGCTGAACATTCCTTTTTCCGTATTTCCATAAAAATAATTCTGGCTGTTAGTATCTTGGCAGAACTATAGATCTTCCAAATGCTATATTGCTACAGGTCATGTTTTGTCAAGCGATACATAAGATTGCTCTTAAATTTCAATTCTGTTTATATATTTGAGTGCTGCCTTTCCATTTATTTCATTTTTTTCTAGTTTTCTTTGTGTTTTTTCTTTCTGTTGTGTTTTAGCTTCTGAGTTTCAAGACCTCCCTGAGTGATGCAGGCATTTTAATTCCACTGAAGTCATAATAACTCTGTGTTATATTTATTATTGCAACAAGTTTTGAGTCTGTTTCCAATTGTCAAATGTAAAGTAAAATTGTTTCCAGTAAAACACATGAACTAAGGGAAGAGTTTGCTGGCTTGAGGATGGCTTTGGTCTGTACTGGATTCAGCTGGCTGCTTTGTTACTGTTCACTTCATATTTTCATTATTGTGAACAGAAATGCATTGCAGACAGCAGTCTATGCGTGGATTAAATAAATAAGGGGAAACACGATAGCACCCTGAGAAGTTAGCAGACCTGGACTTTAAGAAGGGGAAAATAACTTTTCCCACCTACTGTACCTGGGTGAAGGATGTTTAACTTGTACTCTCCCGCCTACTGGAGGATGCCATCATTGTTCCTATTCTGCTGACTGTGATCAACAGCAGTCCCCTGCTTCTCCAGCAGCTCCAGATAATTGTTTTGATGTATTGCTGGATGGATGGGATTTGCAGTGCCCTGCAGTCCTGCTGATACAAAAATGCCTTTAAGATCCTGCCTTTCCCATCCTAATCTACAAAGGAAACAGGAAAAAGGAACTTAAACTCCCTGTACTCAGACAGCAGTGAGACTGTTCCAGCCTGCGCCAGTGCTCTGATTTCTTGCCTGTAACTTGTAAACAGCGTACCATGCAGGACAAGAGCAACTGCTAAAGATCTATCCCGAGGAAAGGATACTCCATGAGCGGCTGTAAGAACTGGATGGATATACTCTGGAAAGCATGGACCCTCTAGCACACCTAGTTCTCTATGGATTCAGCCTGCTGATTTCAGGTAAACTTTGGCTTTAATAGCTGTAGTGGACCTGTCATGCCTTTCTTTGTTTTTCACACACCTACCCTTTGACTACCCTTCAGTCCAGTGCTTATCTTTATCGACTTAAGCGCTCATGTTTGTTCAGTGAGTCCACCTCTCTGTGCAAAGCTCTTACAGAAAGTGAGGGCAGGACTGGGGCTAAGCTGCTGGGGGTGATTTATCCCCATGTAGGATCCTGCTGCCGCAGCTTTTAACTGTTGAAATTGTTTGTTGACACATCTTGCAGCAGGGTTTCTTTTCTGTCTAATGGTACTAATTTTTTTCATACCACTGATAACTTTGAAACCATTGCTGTCTTTCCCTAAGAAATCTGCTCTAAGTACAGATTAAATGTCAGCTTCTTCTGTGGCTGACTTTATAAGCTAGCTGTGCATTTGATGTGTGTAGTAGCTATTCCAGTATCTGGCTTTAGACAAGGTTCCACAAGTGGAATTTAGATGAAAGTCAGTGAACAAAAAAGGGAAAAAATACAAGAGCAATTAAAAACACTTCAAATACAGTTACATAGTATTATCAGCATTAGTACAGTTATCATAAGAGATATCTGTAGAAAGATATACAGAAATATTATACTAATTCAAATTTAGTTTACAGTAATTTTAGTATTAATGTTAGAGATGAATTGCCGAACCTATCACATGCAGAGTCTTGAGGAACAATGTCCTTTTGCCATCAGATTCAAAGTTACTCCACATTAGAGTATCACTTTTACAATCCTTATTTTGATTTTCTAGACAGTTTCTTCTTTAAAAATCTGTAAAATAAAAATACACAATAACCTTAGACAACTCACCCATGACCATTGCATTGAGATATCTATACAGGTTGTTGCAGTCCATCTCACAGTAAAAATGTAAAGTACTGTAGAACTGCAAATTGTCCTGCAATGAAAACCAGAAAGTAGCGAGAAAAGGCAGAAGTCCTCATATCCACGCAACTTTCTTCAAATTTGCTTTGCACAGATCTTCTTGATTAGCATGCTAACAGCTGTTAACAATAAAATTACAAGTTTTAAGTATTCCTTTTGGCATCTATAAAAGGCTGGAGGTTAATGCAGCAAAAGAAAAAAAGTTTTTGATGTATTGAAATAATGTTTGGAAATATTCTTATTTAGCAATTACTGTAATAGGCTGCATATTGTTATTACCAATTCCCTCTTCTGTGGCTTCAGTTTCTTGATTGTTTAGCTGCACATGGATTTAACATATTTAGCCCCCAGACCACTTTCTGCCTTACACTCTTTGGAAATATCTGGCGATGTAAGCATTATGGATGGAGAAGAAAAGATAGTCGAATTATTCCAACTTTTTTCCTTGTCCCTTCTGTTTCTCTGCATGGTGTCGTACACCTATTTGACACAGACAGCAATAACTTTCATTAAATCCTAAGTACAGGAGAAACAAAAGTCATTTGCAGAGAATAGCCTTAAAAATGTGGAGAGCAGAGACAGCTCAGCACCAATGTGCCGCCAGTCACTGCATTTTCCACAGGGGCTGACCAGCGAGGTGTGTGCTGTAGTCACACCCATCTCAATAGATCTGTCAGCTTTCCCGCTTTTGTTTGAGAATGATATCATGTTTCCTGGGGCGAGCAGTGGAAGACAATGCGAGCCTGCTTTCCTCTAGATACTGCAGGCGGAGTTCAGGAAAGCAGGAATGACATTCCCTGAGCAGGGGAGGGTCTACACTCAGCACAGACACTGAACTGGCTTAACCTTATTCCTGATGATTGTGGGCTCCTCTGGGTGTATTGCTGGGTAGGCACAAAACCCACTCCACCCTTTCCAAGGTGCTCCCATTAGGAGAAATGGCCTTCGATTTAATGTATTTTCATTTTTAATAACAGTACTCCATTAACAGCTAGAGCTTATGATCCAGTTTGGAAGGCGGTGTTCAAAGTACACACAAATGCTCACTTTTTCACTCTCTATATTCCATAGCAAATGCTCAATTAAACTGATAAGGAGTTGAATTTAATCCTGCTGGGATTCTTCAAACTAGACTGAGTATCAGCACATATTCTTTCTTTTGGTTTTTTATGTCATTGGTATTTTGGAGTAGCAAAATTATGCTGACATCTATCCTGAAATATGGATTCAAATGCCAAGTTTGTGGCTAGGTTCAATCTGTGAAGTTCTGACCAATGAAGATCTGCAGATTTACTTATTCCTCTCAAAGCAAGAAATGAGTGTCACAACTTGTCTTTTGCCTCATAAATGCCTCAGACATTCTCAGGTATCCTCAGGTGGTCTAAAAATCTGCTTGCAGTTTCTCACAGTGAGATAACACTCAGAAATATTCAAGTGTGAGCCTTATTTTAGCAAGATGATCACCATCAGTAAAGGACTGGTGAAAACCAGCAACAATTACAATTAGCTTCAAGAACATTTCTTTGACTATTTCTATCAGGAAACAAAGATATTGTTAAATGCCCCTGTTCTCCAAGACAGAAATCCCTGGGTTACAATTTTGCTCTGCCAATAATCTTAGATCCAGTGGTTTTCTAAAAATATGGATTTTTTTTTCTCATTTAGCTGTTGGATCCATATATGGTAAAACACTCAAAAGATTATAACAGCCTTTTTAGAAAAAGGTAATAGTGGAGCAAACCTTTGCAGTAGCATTCAATAGCTCTCTATCATCTACATTGATGGCTGCATTTTCTTTGGGAGCAGTAGGTGTTATGAAAAAAAAATGTAAATTATCATTACTTTGTGACTCATATTTAGAAAATTGAACAGCTTTTAACATACATTACCAGACACACAGGCATCTTCATAATGCTGCAGGCTTTTCAAAATGACAAGTCAAAATTTTTAGCTGGACTTGAAAGTTCTAACAATTCTATTTCAAAACTTTATTTCTCTTTTGAAGCTTAACTTAACCAACAGATAATCTGTGTTAACCAGTGGCTACTCCATGCCTGTGACAGTGAACAGGAATGTCATCCTTCCCATAATTAAAGGCCTCTCAGAGCATTTTCAAATTGGCTGCTGTTGGATTAAAGTGGCACCTAAACTTCAGTGTGTCATATGCCTGAGTGCTGGAGTTTTTAACCTCCCACAAAGAAAGTGAGGAAAATAATTTGTGGCCTTTTAATCTCTGGTATTTCGTAACTATAACTGTGAGGTTTTAGTATCAGGTATTTGTTAGATGACCAGACATTACACCCATACACAACCTTCCTGACACCTAAATTATCAAACTACTAATGCAAATTAGAGGACTTTTAAACCAAATTCACTTTTTGTTCCAGAAGTGTATTTGATTTCTGAGACCCTGAAATTGCATCTGTCTGCTATACTGTGCCTGGTTCACACCTACTGAGATGCAGAATGGCTCTCAGGAAGCCTGTGTTCCCAAAGGTCATTTCAACAGCTGGGACTAATTAGGAGAGCAAAGGGATTACATGAGAACCAAAGGAATCAGATCTCTAAGGGTGAAGTGAAACCACACTACATTTGTAAGTGTTGGCATATGCTGTTGTTTTAGATACCAATTTTCATATACGTGAACATACATGCACTACATGCTTTTCATACTTAGTCATAATTAAGATGGGTAGATTATTTTTTTTGCTGAATTTTCATTTAAGGGAAAACTGCAGTTGTAATATTTTGCACATATATGTCTGGTACCTACAAGATTTTTATCTAGAAGGCTTTAGTATACAAGAGGGAGAATAGAAGTCATAGGTACTGACTGCCACTGAGCAGCAGGCCCTAGGGCAGGGGAGATTCAGTTGGTTCTTCATGTGCTTTCAATGAGAATTACCTGGGTTGGAAACCAGCTCTATATCAGTCACATACATGAGCATGCTTGGCCTAGGCCCATCTCTTAAAAAACCAAAAAACCCTGTTCAGCTCTCTTGAAAGACCAAGAAGTCATGGTGGTATGAAGGGTGTTGGGTGGGCACTTAAGAAATGAACAAAAAATGGCTGTACCTACTACTTGTGTGAAACAGATTTAATTCCATGGGCAGGTCCCTCTGTAATGTGAGATCCATCTGGGAGGGATGAAAGTCCTAGAGAATCTGCAGTGAAGAATTGCCCTCCATAGTCTCTATCTTGTGCTGGTAGATCATATTTAGGACGCTGTTACACTGTGGTTTCAGTGGAGGCAAATAGCAAAGAACAATCCCTGTCTAAGATAGAGAATTTCCTATAAAAAGTTTGAAATGCTGATTGTTTATATTAGAGATTGGGTAACTGCTCTCCAACTGTTAAACAAGGGTCATATCTTAAGGAAGTTAAAAGCTATCAAAATATATTTTGTAATTCATCACATAGAACTATTAAGCATTTAATAATATTAGCATTTAATAAGTTCTGAAAGGATTTTTGAAAGATGCATTAACAAATGACATTTCTCTTTTCAGAAATGTAAACTTTTTACTTCAAGGCTGGCATTTTTTTTTCCTTGCCTCCTATTTATTTATTTTTGTGCACCGTCAGCCAGAATAATGAAGTGGCTCAGTTAATTTCTCCTTTGGAATATAACAAGCCTTCCTTGACAATGCAGTTCCAACTGCACTTCTGATTGTGCTGATGATTTCCCCTTGTGTTATTTCCTGGCTGTTCATCACAGACAAGCCAATGGTCAGGGGCCTTGGCCTCCTTAGTCACAAAGTGTGCTTAGCACCAGAAACACCTCCCAGCTACTTTGGTCAAAAAAATCAGTAAGTGGCGAAGTGAGGGTGCACTTCTATACAGGGAAGAGCATATTAGAATGTGTTCTCTCAGCAGTCAGTGCTCACAGACAGACAGCCTTATGCTTATTGTATGCACTAACTAATTGATTAGCTGTGCTATTTTACCTGCTTTGGCTTGGCATATGCCCACATACAACAAACAATAAACCTTGGCAGTACGAATAGGAGCTTCCTAATGCAGCTGACAAGGGACAGCCTTTTATGCACATTTTTATTTTGATGTGCACGTTCACTTTTGATGATATGACACCCATATTTTGCTGGCTGCAAACTCAACCAGATGCACCTGAACTATAAGCCCATCCTACTGGAGCTTTCCCATATTCCTCACCCATTTTCAGCATTACCTGACATACTGTCAGATGGTTATTCAAATAGCTATTGCTTCTGATATGTTCTTTTCCATTTTACTCACTTGCGGTCAACCAGGCCTCAAGAGAAATCATGGGAAACCATGTTTTGGTTTCTCTCTCATGTTTTGGTTGCTTACACAAACACAGACACACAAACACAGACACACACGTATATTTCGGCACGGCTTCCTTCCTGGAAACCCCCAACCAAGCTGCAGCGCTGTTTCTCTTCTAGCTTTTGCATCTTAAAGGATTGTTTTGATGGGTTGTGAAACAACTGACATGCAAATAAAAAAAATTTTAAAAAGGCAGTGGCATTTCCTTTAGCTGCACCAGAGGTACCCAAAGGCAGATGAGCAGATACTGGGATAGGCAGCCCTCATAGCTTTGACAAGCTATTTTGTTTTTCACACATGCTCTGGTCTTCCCACTACTGCTAAGCAGCATAGTGATAGCCTGTCAGTAATTTTCATCTCTTATTAGTTTCATAATGCCTTCTCCCCACCAATAGTGCCCTATTTCTAAGGGAAACTAGTCTTAGTATTGGAATGGTGAAGCATCCACAGCTGCACAACACCATCATGTATGATGCAACAAGTTTTTTTACATGGACAAACAAAAAGATTTTATCGTGAAACCTGGAAATTAGCTCATTTATCAGATGTTTTCCAGGAGCATTTCTGCCTTTTTTTTCATCCCTCCCATTGTATGGCAGAGAATATTAATCTCTTTGGATAATAATGACTTCAGCCTTGTTTTCCAGTGGAGGAATGAGCTTTCAGCAGAGAAGCTGACTCACTGGGAGAAATTACCTGAGCTGCTGCTGTCTTTGCATTCCAGATGAAATTTCCAGGGCACTTAAAGACCACTGGTGCATAAAATGAGTGCATGGTTTCAAAGGCCCCCAAATTATTTACTTTTTAAGAGAACTAACCAAAAATAATATAAAAGAGGTGTTGAGGGCACAGAAATAAACCCCCAAAAATTGCCAGATTATGGTTTGGCATATGTTCCACTCTCCTTATGAAAAATATGCCTAAACCGTTAATGTTTTGGGTTTCTGACTGGCTTTAATACTAAGAAAGTAGTACATTATTTTTTTCTTTTTGGCAATGGAGACATGTGGATTTGTCCCTAATTTATTTATTTCTTCATATTTAATTTGCATTATTACCAGCCTGATTATCTTCCACATTGGCTAATTAAGTAATCTTCTAAAAGCACATAGTTTATTCAGTACTTCCTCAAGAATTAATTAAATGCTATACTTCCTCATCAAAATTGCTTGTATGGTTGCCATTTGTATTCCTAAATGCATTAATTTAATTCTTTTAATCTGGTATGTTGCTTTATACCAAAAAATAAAACTGGAGAGGGTACAGCTGAAGTTAGAACTACAAAACAAGACACAATGAGAAATACTGAGGTTTAGGCCATTTAGCAAGTTCTAAATCAAAACCTTATTATTTCAAGCAGGGGGAGTGCTCATTGTTGTATTTTAAGGAGCTTGCTGGAAGAAGGGCTATTGACTTAGCAGTTTGGGACATATGTTTTCACCAGTCTCTAACAGATTTTTAAATACCGTAGTGAATGTCATATGCAACTGACTGTTTCACTTTCAGCATACCACCAAAACTAAGCACAGATTCTACTTTTTCCCTGCCAATATATATCTATATGTTTTACATTCCTGTTCCCAGACACTTAATAGCAGAAATAATTTGTGTTTCAAGCAATAACAGTAAAAGAAAAATGGAGTTACAGAAGCATTATATATTGCATCTATCTCTGCTTCACCTGGCGAAAAATGGAGTAGAGTTTACTGGAATTTTCTGCCCTTTCATCTTCTCTTAAATAATTAGTACTTTAAAAGCAGTAATCTTTCCAACAGGTCTTCTCCTTCCTCTATTCCACTCCAAATGCCAAGAGGAGGGCTTCCTGCTTGTAGTCACTTCAAGAAATCAATAATAAAGCTCTACAAGTATAAGGAAATTAATACACATCTTCAGGAGTGTAATGTCCAAACAATTTCTTTGCTTCCACTACCAATCAGTATTAACACCTAAAACTTTTCCTCAGAACTTTGAATTCTCAATGCCCCTTGCAAGTATGACCTGTGTCCTTGTGCATTGAAGGACAGTGAGATGTGGTTATCCTGTGATGGAGCTGACAACTCTGGCTGCTTGCTGTGGAAGAGGAGCATAAGCCATTCCAGTGTTGAGCATTTTTTCCAAATAACAGGCAACTTTGCAAAGGCCTCACATTAGGTAGAAAATATTTCCCCATGCTTTCCTGGAGACAAGACAAGGGTTAACATTGGAAATCTGGAAGTTTATGGGCAGGGACTGTCAAAGCAAAGGACAAATCAACCCTTTTCTCTTAAGAGTTGCTGTGTGTACTTGTCTATGGCATTAAACTATTTCAGCTCAAGATGGCCACATCTACTCATGAACTCTAGTTAATGATCTAAACCAGTAATATTTTAATCTTTATCAGAGACTTGCTTGCTCTTTGAGTAGAACTATGTCTGGGATGTGTTCCAGGGAATTTCTGAGAACTGTTTCTTTCAGCTGACCCTAGCTGAGTTTTGCTGGTGCATTGCAGCACAGAAAACATGATGGCTGTGCCTGTATGAATGGCATTTTGGTAGCGGTTGAGGGACACGCAGGGACTACAGACACAGCATGACAAATTTATTCTCTGTTTAGCACAATTTCTCCGGGTGAATACCATAGTATCATACAATAATTAGAGTAAGAAGTGACCTTTTTAAGGTCATCTAGTTCCAATCTCACTGCTATGGAAAATAACAGCTTCATTTAGACCAGCCTGCTCCAACCAGCCTGGCCTTGAACACTTTCAGGGATGAGGCATTCCCAAGTTCTCTGGGTAACCTGTTCCAGCGGTTCATCTCCCTCACTGTAAAAAATTCCTTCCTTTTATCTAATCTAAATTGACCCTCCTGGTTGTTTCAAGCCATTATCCTTGTCATATGACTACATGCCCTTGACAGAAGTCCCTCTCCAACTTTCTTGTAGGAGAAAGTCCTTAGGAACTGGATGGTCCTATAAGGTCTCCCTAGAGTTATCTCCAGGACGAACAATCCCAACTCTCACAGCCTCATAGGAGAGGTGCTCCAGCACTCCATTATCTACGTAGCCACTTCTGGTCCCATTTCTACAGGTCCATGTCCTTCCTGTGCAGGTACCCCAGAGCTGGATGCAGGGTTCCAAGTGGAGTCTCACCAGAGCAGAGCAGAGGGGCAGAATCCCCTCCCTCCCCTGCTGCCCACACTGCTTTGGATGCAGCACAGGATACAATTGGCTCTCTGGGCTCCAGCAATCTATACTAGAAAAGCTGTGAAAGATACAGCTGAGTATCACCCAGCAAGAGAGAGGACAGGAACTGTATTTCTCTCCATTCATTTCTCTGTCTGGGCAATAGTCAGTGTGCTTTTATGTAAACTTGTTTAGAGGTTGCCATTTTCAGTGTTCTAGAAAGACTCAAAGCACTGCATTATTGTGAGTGATGTGTCATAAATACTTGGCAATGGCTCTTCCTTGCATGGTATTTCCCATTTATATCATTAGCCTTCTGCAGGCACTTTCTCTTCTCAAAATCAGTTTGCACTCACAGCAAACTGTCTTCCTGATAAGGTCTGCTCTTCAAGGACTATGGCAGGAGTGAAAGGACTTTTTCAAGGCAGCACAGAGGATTGTCCCTGCTGCAGAGATAGGTTCCTTCCTGTCCCTCATTTTTGTGCTTTTCTCAGAGCTAAATTCTGCTGTCCTTATTTGGTTCTTGCATAATTAAAGCCTTCATTAACATTTAGGATATGATTTGCCTACATTTTACCAGACTAGGTAAGTTCCTTTTTAACAAGAACTGTTGGGTTATTTGACATAAATAGATGCTGTAGGAATCCCTACTGAGTGGAGTCAAAGAAAGCATTGTTATCACCTCCAAGTCCTTAGATGGCTAAAATGCCTTTTTTTTTTTCCTTTTTCAAATTATATCTAAAGCATAGCTTTACTTCTTGCAAAAACTTCACTACTTTAATTCCTGCTTGCAGTATATTCCAGCTGTGAAACCTTAGCTGCAAAGTCACACTCGGTATACTTATGCATAGATATAAATTCCTTTTAGAGGCAGAAATTTTTTTGTGCTTTTCTGGGAAGAAACTTCATCTGTGTTCCATCTGCCTCACTGAGGTGTCTGGACCACTCTGCAGTGTTTAATATGACAAAAAGACACCTATCTTTAGGTGAATGAGAACTCTATCCATTCACTGGTGGCTAGATTTTGATTCACTCAGAATATTCTCAAGTTTAAATAAGCAATATGTCTACATATCCAAAACATTTTTCATTATTTTTATTACTACAAGGGACAAGATATGCAGTAAATACTCTGAATCTGGTAGAATAGTGCTTTGCATATGGATCAAAGGCAGCATGAAAGCTGGTCCTGAAAATTCAGACTTCTGCTGCTTTTTCTCAGAGTATTAAAAGGTTGATATGCAGTGGAGGAGAGAGGTGTTATTTTCACCTTTCAATCTTTGTTGTAAGTCAGACGAAGAGGGAAATGCTAAGGAAAATGGAGCTGGAGTCCTGGATGACCAGCTAAGCTCTGAAGGACACCAGCCCCTTGGGCCCACACCTTTGTATTGGAAAGGCAGCTGCAGCTCTGCGCCTTGTGGATGCCAGGCAGAAATATCAAAATATTTAATTTCTGCTCTCTAACACTGGGCATAACCTCAATGCAGAAAGCCGCATCAAGTCACAGAATTTGAATCCAGATTTGATTCTGAGTTTCACAAAAGTTTGCACAAACCAGGATCTTGATGTTTGTGATTTTAAGAATATCTCTACTTGGCATGTGATCCGTGCTGGTCTAAACTGAAGCTGCTCTCAGTGCTCGTGCTTGTTGAATTATAGCTGTCTTTGGCTGATGCATCAGATCCATAGTAAAACACAAGTGTTCATCATATAAAACGAAGAGCCTTGAGATAAATGCCCCATAAAATGAATGCATGAGTTGACCTCGTTTCTATCACATATCTCTTTAACTTTGTTCAGAGGATTTACATTTGTAATGTGCAGCAGGATGAACTGACTTTGCTGACCTGTGCGTTTATGCAGTATTTTCTTTAATGGTCTTTGCAACATTTCCAGAAGGCTTCATTTCTCCATTATGTAACTGGAAGTTATCTGGGCTGGCACATGAAAGGGTGGTGGCTGTGGAAGGCTGGTTGGGTGTGGTGAGTGTCAATGTGCTGTCAAGATACTTCAGTCCCCAGAGTAGCTGCTTGCATTGAAAGCGGAGGAGGACCTCCTCCCTTGGCCCAGAGCACTGCAGAGACACACGCAAAGACTGCAGTCAGCACTAAGACCTTTTGACCTTCCTTATCTAAGACTATACCCCTTCCTTCCCATCAGAGAACATTTGGAAGCTGACCGGCACTAAATATTAGGTCTCTCTATGTAAATACAAAATATACTTGTATCCAAATCAGGCAAATAGATGTGATGAATAAAATAAATCAATTATTCTTCCTGTTTCAGCTGGAAAAAATGTTGGTGTTTCCCTTCTCCTTGCACTGAACTTAAAAAATAAAGGGAAACGCCTGTTATTTGCCAATTGTTCATTATAGGAGAGCTGAATTTCCCTCCAGCTATGCACATTTGAACAACTAAAACTGTGGCACTCTGCTAGAGGATATTTTAATTAGGCTTATCTATCTCATTTTCAAAGAAACTTTCGTCTCTATGTGTTTCTGACAGTCCTATTGATCAGAAGAAGTAATTATGAGTGATTTAAACCTGAGCTCACTTAACTAGCTCTTTGTTGCTCTCTGTTTTCGCATAACCAAGTTGCTCTTTGTTTTCGCATAACTTGCTTTGTGCCATGGGTCTTGTTAGTGTCTGTTAGGGCTTCAAATATTTAATGTGATAGACTATGAAATAATTAGTCCAAATTAATAAAACAGCTACAAAAGTGTTCAAAGTACTACCAGCTCCTGAAAGTCATAACTGCTTTACACTAGTTCATATGTTCTGACTCCATGTAAAGGACATCAAGGAGACATTATTAAAGTGACAACCGTATCATCCACCAATTCTGTTACCAGAAAAACACCACACTTAGTGTGCATAGACATAGCATTTATGTGTATGTCTAACTACACATGGATCTACCTGCTTTGGCAACCTATGGTTTTCCTTGGGCTTCTACAACGGCTTTCAGAAGAAATTCAATGTGTTTGCAAGACTTACTGCCTTTTCTGAGAAAAGCAGATTCTATCTGTTTGTGTCATAAAAAAATAAATCCTCAAGTCATTGTGGAAGAATCATCTGATTTTGCACAAAAGCTGTGTGAGACACCAGCCAGAGAAACCCAGAGCCCTGGGTGACACAGCTTACCTTGTGACTTGATTTGCCACATCAAATCCTGCAGTAATTTTTCTTTTTAATTTGATGCTTTTTTTTTTCTTTTTAGGTAAAGTAGAAGCAGCACTGGACCTCATACTGATCAATTCCTTCCCTCTGGTGGGCAACTCAGAGACGTCACTTATATGTGTCACTTCCAAATGGCGTTCCCGTGAATCCATCACGATAGGCCGTGACCAGGAGGATGTGGCAAACCAGCACCGAGAACCACTGGAAGTTAATGAAGATTCCAAGAGAGCAGCTGCCAAAGCAGTGGTGTGGAAGAGGGAGCAGGCCAGTGAAACTATTGGAGCATATTACTGTGAAGGGAAACTCAAGGATGAGGTGACAAGGATACACACCATGAAGATGCCACTGGGAGGTACAGTATGGTGTCAGACCTGAATTTGCCATGGTGCTGCTTGCAGACTGGGAGCTATCCCTGAGTGACATGAGGGGGCACAAACATGGCCCCAGACCAGGCAAGGCAGTCCTGAGTCAATAAAAATAGACTTGGTTCAAGACCCAAATTTTTAAAAATTTTTTATCTTACAATGTAGAGAAACTGGTTGGTACTAGGTGCTAGTCATTTCCTTGTGGAAGTTAGTCAGAGGTCTGCAAGTATTCTGGCTGCTGCCAGGAACACAAAGTCAGTCAGCAATTAAGGTGGCCTCACTGACCCCATGGAATAATGTACATTGCAACTCCTGCACTGGGTTTCTTGCATCCCAGATACTTGATTTCAAACAGGCTTCAATTTTAAAAGTCTGAGAGGTAGATTGCTTAACAGCACTATTCTATTTTTCTTAAGTGAATGGACAACCTGAGTCTAGAAAATAATTGCCTTGCCTATGGTTTAGTGAAACACCGGATCTGCATAATCTGTGTCAGTGTAAAAAAAAAAAAAAAAAAAAAGGGAATTCTCTCAGCACTGGAAAGGAAATACAGAGAAGTTTTCCAAAATCTGAGAAGGTTATTCACAAAAATCCACTACAGATGTCATTATTCATTTGATTTTGGTTTTAGGCTATGCACAGTAGTAAAAGCAAATATGGCAGGGACATAATGGGACAAGAAGGTGAGATTTGCAAGGTCCATTGCATTTCCTATGTTTAAAATTTCCCTTGTTTCTGTCCCTGACTCTGGGACAAGTTCCAAAGCATCAACTACAGAAAGGCATGAGAAATTTTAAGTAATTTTCTGCAGCAAATCACATTTTCAAAACTTTTAATAGATTTTACTGAACTGATAATGTTTTGTGCCACGGCAACTGGTCTGTGAGGAGACTTGACAGTTTAATCTCTCTCTAGAAGGCTTTAGTAAGAGCAATTTTTATTGTAGGTATCTCCAGAAATTACATAACAAATTTATAAAAGGAGATATTTTCATTTGCAAGAGCTGCAGCTAGTGCTTATCATCATTTCTTTGAACATGAGTAGGTTGGAAGTAAGCTGAGTAGGACAAGTGCATTTTCCTTTGCCTTATGTTTTCTCTGACCAAATGAGGTTGGATTGGTCACCAAGAAAGTCTGCAGATGCAGACTGACAACTCCATTATTTCAAAGGAGGCTGCAGTGAGAAGGAGATAAGAAGTCCATGGAATGTCAATGTGACCCTGTCTGTGGCAGTCTGCCAGCAAGCTGAGCACATTTCTAGCTGTTCTATTGTAAGGCAGCATGCATGAGTGGAAGAATGTCTTCTGAATCGATCAGTTCTTTGCACTAGATATCTGTGGGCCTAGGAGCAGGGAATTTTAAATAATCAAACTTTGAAGGCTTCTTATGTGACAGATGATGCTCCAAACAGAAGCAGCATTCACACCAGCAGTTGGAAGATTTCTTGGATTAATTTTGAAGTTTGAATCCCTTTCTCAGATTTTCTCTGCAAAAGTTTTCACTAACAAAATCAAACTAGCAAACACTCAGTGAATGCACATAATCTAATCAGCTTAGATGGGTGAGAAAGAGGTGCATCAGAAATTCTTGCAGGTATTAAAGTGCACAGAGAGAGGAGAAAGTGGTTAAGGAAAGACTGTGAGGTTTGGCAAATCATATATCTCTGGAAAACAGACCTTTTCCCACTTTACTGTTGTTGCCATCATAATTTTTAAAGGCAGAATATGTTTTTCAATAGCAAAAATTGAGTTGACATGTGCAGTTTCCCTTAGGGACACCAAAGTCATGGGAAGAAGCAGCACTTCTGGAAATCCAGGCACTGCTTTGCATCCTTCTGGTAAGAAGCTGGTGAAACACTCACTGAGCATTAATCATTTGGGTAGCCTCACTGACTTAGTGGGAACTGCCATCTGCCTGATTATATACCTATTATCAAATATGAACATACACTGAAGATTTTTGCTGTATAGTATGGAAAGAGAACAGATTCATTTTCCTGATTTATTTTACCATCTGCTATTCTGAAAGCAACAAGCCCATTCTCCTGAATTCTTTATACTGAAACATTATAGTTACACATGTAATATTCATACATGCAATGAGAGGTAACAGTTTATGTTTTATCTTCTTATGGGGAGTGATTCTTATACTGTATAAATACACATCTCCAGAATAAAACACCACAGAGTGTTGTCCTTCTAGTCAAATACATTTTATTCAATTTCTCTACACTATAGATATTTATTTTAGTATATGTGATTGAGTTTTCCCCACAGAAACTCAACCACAGGGCTGTCAAAGGGACAATAAAGGAAATGCTAGCAGCAGAGCTTTATGGCGCTTGTCCTGCAGCTCAGTTCATTATGTCTCTATAAGGAATTCGCACACTCGAGATGTGAAATCATTTAATAGAAATCACAGTCTAAAAATACATTGGAACTGAGCCCAACAGGGAGTGTGCATTCCTTTCCATTGCAACAATACCCTGTAGAAAAGTCTTGTGGTTTAGCCTAACATGCAAAGAAAAGTAAATGAGAACACAAGTTTAATATCTTGTTAAAACAATTAGTATTGTATTACTAAATTTGGTCCAAAAAACACTGCAACTAAACCCCATAGGATCATTTGTAGCTAACAATTAATTTTTTGCAAAAGCTATTGAATTACTTTTTCTTGACTAGATAATGATTTTTTACTATGTGTTAGTTATAATAAATAACTTCTAACTTGGGAGTTGACAGTAAGAGAGAATTGCTTTCAGTTTTTGATTTTGTTTTGCCTGCTTCTAATGAAATTTTATTTCATTATGCTGTATTAGAATTCTCTGTTTCCCTAAGATGTAGGTGTAGATACAAGTGTTTAGGTAAAATGACAAATGCATGTACCTAATGTGAAGCAGGAAGAGTCCTGCTGAAATCAATTGTATATAACTTACAAAGGAATGAAAGCATGTGCCATAGTCTCAGAGCATAAACACTAGAACTGCCAGGGTATGGAAATTCCATTCTGCAAAGAATTGTGAATTTTCAATAGTTGTCTTGTTTCCAACCATAAATAAAACATTAAAAAGTCAAGATTTTCAAGGAAATAAAATCCTAGGAGAGAGGCTGGCTTGGATTGATGAACTATCTTAATTCTTGCTCAGGTTTTCTTTCTTTAGTTTTACATCATGTAATACAACATTTTGATTCTTAACTTAAAATTCTATTTTGTAATGAAAATATCAAAATATTCTTTCTTTATTGCAAGAATATTATCCATTTTTACCCCCCCAATTTTGCAAAATTATGTTGTGTAGGTACTGACAGAATATCAACCTCATACTGATAAATACTCATACAGCCTCAAACTTTGATATAGCATCTGTCTGCTCAATTTTTATAGATATGTTTACATATAAAATATCACAGGAAGTTACTTCATAATTTTTTTCTTTGCTTTCTGATTCTATCTCTGTGTATTTCTTTCCCACCAAATTTTAGCCAGCCACAAGCTCCAGGTTTTTGTTCTCCAAGTGTTGGTATGAACCAAGGGACATTTTATTGACAGTTTTGTGAAAATGAACCAAGAAAGGGGTCATTATTCTAGATAAAAGGAAATGTTTTATGAATAAGTTGTTTTACAGTCTATACTAACTTGTATATATGTTCCTTTAAAAAAATGTTGTGAAATAACCATAACTTTAATAGAAATAGAATGTGTGCAAATGCAGAGCTGACTAGGAGCATGAATGGCTCTTCAAGAATTCCTTTCAGCTGAAACTCAGGTAGGTCTTATGTATGAAAAGTCCCAGTCACCTTGCTGGAAAGGCAGGTGGCAGCAGAGGAAAACCAAAGATGGACGGACTCACATGGAGGAGCTTGCATAAGAGGAACCCTTAAGGCTAAAAATCTGCAAATCTAGAAAGAGCAAATGGAGAGGTTTAAATCAACGTGTCACTCCCCTGAGTTCTCTAAAAGGGGAAGTACAGAGGTATCAAATTCTCAGTCAGGTAAGGAGCTGAATAGTTAGGAAGTCAAATTTGGCTTATTTTAAAAGAGTTTTGTCCCCATATAACATCAACTCTCAGAGCTAAAAGGCCTGAGAACCTGAATTTGTCCTCAAAGCATTTCACGACTTTCCCTTGGAATTTTCCAAGTAAATGAAAGGAAGCATCCTTAACTTCCAACTTGTTTCAAAGCAATAGCTAATTAAATTTACCATTTCACTGGTTTCAAAGAGAACTATTTCTTGAGTATTTTTCTGTCCCTTCCCCAATTATCTTCTGATGCCATTTTTCCATTAGTACTGCAAAGGAATAGGCAGAAATGTTGGGAAAATCCTTCTATTTACTACTTTGTTGTTTAAATAAAGATCTACAAACAAATGTATAAGGGTCTCATTCTGTTAAAGCAGGAAAATTAATTTCTATTTCCCTGCTGGAAAGCTGACTGTTCTATACCAGTCCCTCACATATAATTCTTATTTTCACTAAGTCATATTTTCAGGTGAGAATATTTTAGTAAATGTACTACAGCCTGTGAATATGATTTTTTTCTCCCTTTGGTTCTTAGTGCAATCCAACACCCTCTGTATTTCCAGAAAATGGTGAACTAACACAAGCACATATCTACTCCATCCTACCTCACCTCCTCCCAGCCCTGCATGATTGTGGTCTCCTGAACTATCTGGACAGTTCTGCATCATAAAGCTTAAGTAGAAGAGAACTGAAATCACCATAGGTATTTGTTTACCAGGGACATCTTGTTCCCTACAATATAATTTCCAGTCCTTTATCCAGTCTGCTTTAAAAATGTCTTGAGGGATAAAGAAACTTGGGGAAGTGTTTTACAGCCAGCTAGAGCACCTAGTTAGAAAATGTTTCCAGTTACTCAGCCAGAAGCCAATTATTTTTTTCATGCCTCAGGTTATAGTGGCTGTCTGTTTCAGGGTATAGGCAAGTCCTCTCTCTTTGCCAAAATGTAGGTTGAAGCTGCTGGTGGTAAAGGATCACTTTATGCTCTAAAGAAATGGAGGTGTCAAAATCTGAGTTAGGGTTGTGCTGTAAACCATTCTGAGCTATCAGGCCAGAGACCAGATAGAGATAGTAACTGGTATTTATCACAAACTTCTGTTTTTTTCAGCTTCATTCCTCCCAGTGGCATTAACTGTTACAGCAAATAAGGGAGAGCATGTGAACATTTCCTTCATCAGAATGGCATCAAAAGAGGAAGATGCAGTGATCTACAAGAATGGTAATCAATCTTTGTCTTTTCTCTTCCTACTCTCAATGTTTTAGCTGAGTGCCAAGTAACTGTTTTAATGTTGTTGCTTTAAAGTTGTTGAAGATTTCCTTCTACGTCTCTTCATATATTTACCTGGTTCTTTTCAGGTTGTTTGTTTTTCTTTCTGGGCCACTGTGAAGGCACAGTTAGTATAATTTTCATTCCATTTACAGCTTTTCAAGTCATACCTTTCATTCTTCAAAAGGTTTTTTTGAGGAAATTTACCTTCTATGATGCCCTTAAAGTTAAGAAATTAATCCCTAGTACTCTGCTATTAGAAAGAAAAAATTGTAAACAAAATTGAATCCTTATTTCATTCAACTACAAGAATTAGTGAGGTTGTAAATTTTGTAACACCTACTCTTCTATTTAGCATGGCACTTAAATCACATGTAGTCACCTTTCAGCTGTGTAATGCTCCTGCTTGACACTTGGAAATAAGTGCAGGTTGCTACCTACCTCCTGTAGAAATGTTCGAAAATACAGGTCATTAAAACTCACAGTGCCTTCCTAATCAGAATAGTAAACCACAACAAATTGTGATTGTGGGAAGCACACATAATATACTGCTCCTTCTTTAATAGTCTAGCTTACAGTGAGCCACCAGGAAACAGGGAGTAAATAGAGCAGGATGAGGTAAGGAAGTGTCAATACACTGGAAAAGAGTATGTAATGAGTCAGCCTCAACCCCGATTACTGAATTTCAACAGGCTGGAAGAGTAAAATAGGAAAAGGTGTCTTTTAAAGAGGCAATAGGCAAAGCAGACTTTCACAAATACCTATTGCTTTGCACTTCAGAGATTCAGCTATGTCAGGGCACAGCAGATGAGTTTGCCATCACTTGTCATTTCAGGGTCCCTAGGAAAATTTTGTGATCTCCTGCCACCAGTTTCTGAGAAAAGAACCAAATCAGATGTTGGAGCAAGACTGCTTATATCATGGTACTCCCTTAACTGGGATTCCATCTGGAAAATCAGCAAAAAAATCTCAAATTTAGTCTGGACAGTAGGTCAAGTTTCTCAGCTGAGGTTCATGTTGAAACAACTTTTCTGAGAAGCCCTGATACAGCAGCTGGAAAAGAAGAGAAAATGCCTCTCCTACTACATTTAGCTGTTGCAGTCTTTCACTTTAGTTGTTTCATGTACTGCTTGCCCCTTACAGAACATCACAGTGACTATCTAGACAATGAAATGGTTCTGCTAAACAGGGTTGCTTTAAGATGCTTAAAGCATTACATCTTGGAAAACAAGCCATAAGAATTGAGCTGCTTAGCTTGCCTCAACTGTCCCTCGGTAACCAATGCAAGAGCATTTCTTTATTTGGAGGGTGAATGATGTCTGTGTGTGGTATCTGTGTGCTCCTTCCTCAGGCTCCTTCATCCACTCTGTGCCCCGGCATGAAGTGCCAGGAGAACTGGAAGTCTCCTACCCTCAAGTTCAACCACAGGATGCAGGGGTTTACTCTGCCAGATACATAGGAGGAAACCTTTTTACTTCTGCATACACGAGGCTTATTGTAAGACGTAAGTTCCATTAATGTGTGGTGATAATTGATAATTAAAAGTAAAAATTAATCTGAAATTAAATATATTGTGCCTGAATAAGGGCCAAAATATTTCTTTACATATGCTGCCATCAGATTATGTCAGAAGAAAGTTTTTCCCAAGGGTCTTTGGTATGAGCTGATATTTGTCAACAGTTGAGAGAGAAAAAAACACCCCATCAGATTTAAGTTCAACTCATCTTAGCTACTGCCAGGACAGTTAGCTCTTTTGTCAGTGTCTCAGCTTTTTGAATGCCAAGAAAAAATGAAGGAGATAATTCTTCACTGGATCCCCCCATTCTCTATGGTGGGTTATATCCAAACCTCATTTATCTAAGGTTGATTATCTTTAGTATACATTATTATAACTTCACAAACTACCCTAGCTTTAGTTAGCTATTCAGTTTCAATTCCTACTGGATTTGCTGCTGTGTACATCTGATATAAAGAAAATTATATTCTGTTAACTTGGACAGAAATATAAAATTGATGTAAAAAAATGGATAGCTGTTCAAATATCTGACATTGTAGAGAAAATATTTATGATGGTAAGACACATTTCTTTCATGAATATCCACACCATACGTCCAGGAGTTTTGAATGAATAAATGTAATGGATTTTGAAGCTACTGCTCCTTACAAACTGTGGTAGTCCAGTTGGCTGCAGTATTGGGGTCCATATAGATAGAACTTCTATGTGTTTTGCTGTTTGCCATAAAAAGAATATTACAACTTGATGGGTTACTGAATAAGAAGACAACAAATACATAATTATATTTCTCCAAAAGGATGTGAAGCTGAGAAGTGGGGCCCTTCCTGTAGCTTCCACTGCCCTTCCTGCACAAACAATGGCATTTGTCATGAAGATACTGGGGAATGCATCTGTCCTCCAGGTTTTATGGGAAAAACATGTGAGAAAGGTAAGTAAATAATATTTTAAGTGATTGCTTATTAATTTGTTCTCAGCAATAGAAATTGGCATATTATTGAGGGAAGCATCATATGGAGTAGCCTGGTTTTACTCTTGAAAGCTACAGCATTTATAACTGGTGATAGAGACAGGACAGAGTTGGGTGAGATGAGCCCTGAATTCTGTTCTGGCTGTTCTTGCAGCTGTGGTTTAGTTTCTCTCTTTCTCTCTTCTCCTAGAGGAGATTATGTTGCTAGGGAAGATGAATATTTCTTGATCAATATGCGCATGGACAGTATGCTACCTAATGTCTTCTGGTTCCTTTTCTCACAAAAGGCTGGCCCAGATGATCTTTTGAGGTCACTTCCAATCTGGGCTGTCCTATGACTGCTTTGAAATGAGTATGCTCATTGCTGTTGACTAACTTAAATGGATGATAGTACAGAATATTTTATGTACTATCATATGTTGTTGCACTAGGAAATATGCTAGAGATTCCCTGGCTGCTTCTGAAGAAGCTGCTCACAGAGTGTTTTGTCCCTGTAAGGACATCAACAGTGTATGTCTGTGCAAATCTGTGTCTGTGGCAAGTAGTTTGGATTCTGGAAAAATTAGAGCTGGCATGACATTGCTTTGACTTCTCCAAGCATCTTTTGGGTTCATTGCTAAATATGTATCCTTTTACGTGACTGAATTGCAGCACTGCAAATACTAGAGCTAATCTGTTGGAATAGCTGACACCTGAACCACTCTAGCACAGCACTGCTCCTTTCTTAAAAGCAAAACCTTGACATAAGCAGTTTCACATGCATTCACACTAAGAAGAACATTTTGTTTTCATGGCACTGCTTGTCCATTTTATATTAAAAATGCTTATAAACAGAATTTATTGCTGAATCTCTGTCCCCACAGATCTAAAGGAAAGGTGCTTGGCTGACAGATCCTCACAGTGAGAAAATTTTTTCTGCTGTTGTACTTGACTATTAGAACAGCTATGGCTTAAGTTGCTGTCGTGGTTAATATATCTAGTATTTGAATGATCAAAATGTTATTTTTAATTCAAATTCATGTTTTCTCCTGTCTATGGCAGTATCATTAGAAGCACTAGCTCTTTTGTGGACAATGATTTTGGTTATTCTTTCCCTCTCTCCCTTCAACAGCTTGCGGAGCCAACACGTTTGGCAAAACATGTGAAGAGACCTGTAAAGAAAATTACGGCTGCAGAAATTATATGTTCTGTCTACCAGATCCATATGGTTGTTCTTGTGCCACAGGATGGATGGGACTGGAATGCGATAAAGGTATAGTTAAAAAAAAAAATGGGGGTCTTTAATGTTCTGCACACAGGAAATACAGAAAGGAACCAACAGAAGAGAGTAATAGATGGTAATTTTTAGTCATGTAAGCAGTTTTTTTTCTGTAATGAGATTGAAAAATAATAGAAGTCATTTTCTAGGACCTTTGCACTAACTGCAACATATGTACTTGCAGAATGCAAACCTGGATTTTATGGGTCAGATTGCAAACTCAAATGTAATTGTCACAATCGAGGAACATGCGACAGATTTAAGGGCTGCATCTGCTCCTTTGGATGGCATGGACTGCAATGTGAAAAGCAAGGTAAAGTAAGGTAGTAAATGGTTGTTCCCAGTGTATCTTAAAGAGATCTTAGTGCTGGTACAGCATTACCACTCCTGGCTGGTACTCTTGCTCCACTCACAACTTTCCAGGGGAGCAGACACTTCATTGCAATAACGTATTTTTAAGCCTCTGTCCTATATGTTGCATTTATCAGGATGATGCACTAACGTTTAATTAGATTTTACTTTCATTTGTGGTAGATTGTCAAGGTTACTCCATAGGACTTGACTAATCTTAACACCAATCCCTGATGGAAGCTGCACATCCAGATTTTTTGTATAATCTTACCATTACCTACCTCTTATTTGTCTGTTTACATTCCTATACCATGAGCTTCATGACCTGAAAGTGATGATTGAGCCTTTAAGACTACACCAGAGTTTAAAACTGCTCTGTCTCTCTGAAAGAAAGTTAAGTTTCCAAAGCTGAACATACCTTTTCTCATTGGATTCAGGCAAGGTATTCTCTAAGATGTACTCAGTATTTATTATTTAAGCTGGAAAAATAAAGTGACAAATCCACTGTGGATTTGTGAAACTTTTCAAGACCAAAAACAGATAGAAAAATAAAACTGTGATCTAACCAGCCAAACTATACTGTTGTGATGTGACTGGTCTTAGAAACAGACAAAATAGAGAACAAGTAGGGACTGTACATTCAGAACAAAATGTGTGCATGATTTTGCCATGGCCAGGCAGTTTGTACTTAAAATATCAACAAGAAAGAGAGGAGAGGGATCAGAAAAAGAAAGAAGACTGGACACAGGGCTTGTTCCTGCTTACATTATATGCAAAATGATGTAAAAATATTGACTGTGTGTGATTCTTGCGTATACCCACATGACGAAAGGCAGGACCAGACACCCACACTGCCTGCACACCTAAATCTGTCTTTTTAAATGTCTGTTGAAAGAGTGACATAATACTAGATATCCTTCTGTAGGTTCCGCAGATCTTTCACCTCAGATAGTAAACTTACTAGATCCTGTGGAACTCAATTCTGGCGTCGAGTTCAAGCCATATTGTATAGCAACTGGGATGCCACTTCCTAAATCTGAAGAATTCAAACTCTTGAAGCAAGATGGAACGGTCCTAAGGGTAGGCTCCTGGTCACTTGCATTCTACTATTTCTAATGTTTATATTGACTTTTTCTGTAGTTAATGCATACATTGGTTTTGAAGCATAATATGAAATTTTGGTATTCTGGAATACCCCAAGAACTTCTCAACACATATAAAAATATGGAGTTGACCATTATAGATGCTTTTTATAGGTAATACTAAACTCAAAGTATCATTGGAATACTCCAAAATGCCCAAGTTTTTCAGGTCCTGTACATCTTTTATCGTTTCAGCCTGATGAAATTTTCACCAGTAATCGCTCAGAAGCCATGTTTAGAATTAATCGAATCCTGCCTGGTGATACAGGAACTTGGGTTTGCAGTGTGCAGACAGTAGCAGGAATGGCAGAGAAACCATTTCAAGTTACAGTCAAAGGTAAAAGTATGAATTTCTTCAAGTGTCTTTGTCTGTCTAATTTTAAGCACAGCTTTGTACTCTAGCAGAGCTGAGCTTTTAGTTCCCTGCATTGCCATAAAATGCCTGAATAAATATTTTCAGTCAGAATATGAACAGAAACCCACTATAGGTAACATACTAATTATGTATATTGAAAGAATAAGTGTGATGATAAGGTTTAGAAGAAGAAAAATAGGTGGGTTTTTTTTAAAATATCTTAAGTGTCACCTTTAGCATATAAAGCCCCATCTATTTGGGCCTTGAGAGTTTTGAAGAGCATCTTTCATTTTCCTACAGATCTAGGAATAACCAGAGTCTTACTGATATGGGGAGCTAAAAGGTTAGTTTAATATTTGCATTCTTCTTCAGTTCCTCCTGTGCCACAGTATGCCCCAAGGCTGACAGACAGAGGACATAATTTTCTCATAATTGATATCAATGCTGAGTTACACAATGGAGATGGACCTGTTGTGTCAACAAAACTTCTGTACAAGCCAGCAAATCATTATCAGTCCTGGATGTCTGTGGAAGGTAAGAGGATGTTCTTTATTTCCCCTAAGGACAAACTTCACCTACCAACTGAAACATCACGTATTTCTGTTCTTATGAGCCTCAAAAGACTCTACAATGCTTATAAATTCAACCTTTTGTGACTGGATGTGCGTTTCTTTATCACTACATTAAATGTTCATGTGGATATGTTACACCAACAGTAGTCGAAAGTATATATTCACTTCAGGAACAAAAGCTTTTCTCCTCTTTCCTAAGGATTGAATGTACTCAGTATTTGGCCCAGCTGCTTTAAAATCCCATGTAAACAGGAGGTTTTCAAAAGCAGTGGGCAGTATGGAGTCATTCTGGGGCATCTACTGTCTCACGTTGTTTATTGTGCCCCTAGTGAGACAAAAAACTTCCTGAAATATTTATCAGTAATGGTATGGGCAAAATGAAACTTGCTAATGAGCTAGATGACCCCCTCCAGCTATGCTTTCAAATTTTTCGCATGACCTAAAATACTACAGGAAATATTTCAGGAACTTTAACAACATCTGTTACTAAATCAGTATAACCCAAGATCTGTGCACAGAGAAAACACTGACTAAGCAACCAATATTGTTTTGTCCTGAAAGAAGAGCAGATGAAGCAACCTTTGGGCTGGACTGGAGCTCAACTTAAAAACAATTATTTTATACTTCTAATTAGTTTATCCTAGTGAATCAAGAACAACAACAAAAAAAAGGGAGCTTGAGTATCTTACCTTGTATTTCCCAAACATTTTTCTCCGCAACATATTTCAACATGGGCCATGGCTTTACTTTATTTTGACTTTTGTTGTCAGTAAAAGGTACAACTAAAAGACTGGACAATCTGGAACCCAAAACTGAGTATCAGTTCTGTGTTCAGCTGAGTCGTCAAGGAGAAGGTGGGGAAGGCCATCCTGGACCCCAGGCCAGCTTCACAACAGCTGCACTTGGTAAGTCACCACCATGGCTTTCACAAGTGGGGTGTTTCAGCTCTTTGTCTCTGCGATCTGTTCCCTGATGTCTGTCAGAATACTTTCACTTGACCAAAGAAGGCTGCACCTGAAAACTTTGTATACTCTTTCAAAAGAATCACAGGCAAAGGGATATTTAAAAAAAAAAAAAAGAAAGAAAGGAAAGGAAAGGAAAGGAAAGGAAAGGAAAGGAAAGGAAAGGAAAAAAACAAATCAAAAACAGAGGTGAAGAAAACCAGAAAAAGGCAGAGCTATTATTTTCCCTGATTTAAAGATGAGGGATCTGGGAAAGGAAAATTTTTATATTTTGGCTGGCTATGCAGCAGAGTTGGAGATAAAAATCACTTTTGCAGTCCTTCCTCTTAGTGTTAGGTCAATTTACTTTAAAAATGAAGATATTTTAACAAGTGGGCAAGTTTTTACACCACTGAGGATAGGTCCAAAACTGAATACAGACATACAGAATAAATGAGGATTGCACCAGGAGCTATCTAGCAAGACAACAGCAGTTGGCTTCTCACATCTAAAAAGTGCATCTGCAACACCAGCTCATGGAAGATACCATTTTATTGGCACATCATCAGTTGATAAGACACTGTGGGACTGTCAACACCTCTTAGATGTAACGTCTGCCAAAGTATGTGGGATGGCTGAGAAAATTACCCTAAGTCACCCCAAGCTGGGGCAAGTGGTTGGGAATAACTGGTACCCCTATTTTAGCTTAGATACCAGGCATGAAATATTGTTCCCTGTTTCACTGTGGCTTTTCCAAGGTCTTCCTCCACCAGAAGGTATCACTCTCTTTCCAAAAAGTATGACATCACTGAATTTGTCATGGCATCCTTTAACACTGAGGACAGAGGATGATATTCGTGTTGAAGTGGAAAGGAGGAGCGTGAATGACAACGGTGACGAGAGCAGTGTTATTACTCAAGTGCCAGGAAATATGTCCACCTTGATCATTAAAGATCTTGAGCCTAGACAGCAATACATGTGCAGGGTACGGGTGAACACCAGGTCCCAAGGAGAATGGAGCAACTATCTGTATGCATGGACTTTCAGTGACAGTAAGTGCTGATTCACATCCTTCTGTTTAATTCTTCGTGTACCCCCAGCGATCAGACTAATTGTCACTTGATGACTACACTAAACATAATCCTTTATTTTGGTATCACTTAGTTCCCAATGATCTCTTGTGGTTGTTAATGCTTGTATTCGAAAAGCTCAGCATCCAAAGGAATTCTTCTGCTGGAAATTGTCAGGAACTATTAATGTAGTTTTATTTTTTTAATGGAGAAAAACAAGCTTGAGTGTATCCACATCTTCATTTCAGTGCAACTCGTGCTTCTGACACAAGTAGCGTTTTTTTCCTCCTCAGAATGATGAACCATCAGAGTTCACTTCTCCAAGCTCTTTTGTTACTCAATTCGGCTATGACAATACAGAAATAGTCAGCACTTAAAGAAGAGAAGATACAATGCAAGGTAAAACCCCTGTGAGCAAAGAGTAGTTAAGTGTACCACACTGAAGATCACCCTTGAATTCCCTGAATGTGAGCACTGTGCTTTCATAACACCACAACAAATGCCCTGTCTGAATCAACCATCTGAACAACTGTCCATCTGAATGGCTGATAGGTGACACTGCTCTTTCCACACACTGGAAAGGTGGGCTTCTGCCTCCTTACAGGTCATGTAAAGAGGCCTCACTGAAATCTCGGTATCCATGTATTAGTGGAAATATCAATGGCTGTCATGGGACTCTTCCTTTCCTGAGCTCTGACACCAAACTGCACTGAGAAACACGTAAGGGTAATCTTTTCCAGGAGAAGGTGCTTAGCTTAGTAATTACAGCTGTGTCCATAAGTGTAACACTCACCCCTGCTGGTGGTTTTCAGATTAGAGTTTCGGAAATGTTGGTATCAATTTCCTTTCTTTCTTACAGCCTGACAGGTAATTGCTCCCTGAAACAGTAAAAGTATGGGACATGGGAATTACAAGGAAATGGTGATTCAGTATAGAAGGAAATTAATCCTTTTTGCATTAATCTGAAAGCAAATATGGTGTGCTTGCACACAACTCAGAGAATGTGTATCTTCATCCAAAGACAGCATACTGAATGCCACTCCAATCTTTGCTTGAAGTATGGAAAACTGCTACAAGGATGACAGATCATGAAGACATTAAAATATTGCATTCAGTTACCATAACTCATCGACAAATTCTGTTTAGTACAACAAAAGCACCAAGGAAAATGT
Source organism: Petroica traversi (assembly GCA_025920805.1). Classification (NCBI taxonomy): domain Eukaryota; kingdom Metazoa; phylum Chordata; class Aves; order Passeriformes; family Petroicidae; genus Petroica; species Petroica traversi. The sequence continues at coordinate 91,972 of JAHLSL010013220.1, forward strand.
TTTGTTCTCTGTGGAAAGGACAAAGAGGTGGATGTACACTCCAATGCCCTGTGTGTTTGTGTTTGTTCTCAGGAATCCCTCCTGCACCAAACAACATCAGGTTTTCTAACACCACAGACACATCCTCAGTCATCTCTTGGACAGCTGCTGAGGGTCATTCCATCTCCTCCATCATCATCAGCTACAAAATTTATGGCAAGGCTGAGTACAACCACATTGATATTATCATAAAGAACACCAGCATTACTCAATATCACCTCAAGGGCCTTGAGCCAGACACTGTGTACCAGGTTCAGATTAATGCTCAGAACAATATTGGCTTGAGCAACCCGAACACATCATTTGAACTGAAGACTCTTCCAGAAACTAAAGGTTAGTTAATCCCCCCCCCTCTGGATTTGCACAAATCAGGACTAGTATAAACTTGTTAGCTAAGACACTGTCATAATACTAATTGTTTAAACTGGGGTTTCTTTTGCTCTTAACTTTGACACACAACACAGCACCACCAAAATTTAATTCTTAGTTCACTGCATGGTATTGATGAAGTGCCTATATGCACCATTTGTGTATATCCATTAAAAAGGGCCCAGCAACTCAAAAATCAAAGGAGCTGCATATAGCAAGACTGTTAGATCACTGAATGTGGCCTCGTCTCTGCTCTGACATAATTCAACAGAATATGCAGGTGCTTATACATCAGAGCATACAATGTTTCTGACATTTTTGGGAAACATAAGGATGTATCCTTAGATTGTTAAACAGTTTACAAGATAGGACTATTCATTTACACATTGCTAATGTATTGCTAAATTCAGAATAAGCTGAAAATGACAATGAATTCTTATGTCCTTCCTCAACAGCTCCATATGAATCAAAAGGAGGCAAAATGCTGCTTATTGCTATCCTTGGCTCTGCAGGGATGACCTGTGTAACAATTCTCCTGGCCTTTCTCATCATGCTGCAGTTAAAGCGAGCCAATTTCCAACGTCGAATGGCTCAGGCTTTCCAAAATGTGGTGGTGGGTTTCCAGCTTTCCTGTGTGGGTTTGGGTATTAACTTCCACTCATCTTTTCCTGGCTTTTCTTCCAATTTCTTTTTCCTGGCTTTCCAAAACACTGTCTTTTCTTTATGTGTGCAATTAGTACTGTTGTAAAGCTTCTCTACTAGGGACCCTGAAACTAAAGCAATCACAGCTACAGGGCAGGAGGTAGAAAACTTGACTTGAAAAAGGCTTGCAGACCATTTGCTGTTCTCCCTCTTCTGCCTTGTCGCACTTGTGTATGACAACTACCGAGAGACATAGAATAGAAGAGCCTGTTCTGCCACTATGAATTCATGCCTGATTTTGAAAATTAACAAATATTTCATGTCCCTTTGGAGCATCAGCAACTGCTGATATATGCTCATCCATTTTCAACCTGGAGACAGCACACCAGAGATCTATCAATGGCAACATCGTAGTTTTGGCTGCAAGGAAATTGCTGAAGGTTTTAACATCACATGGAGATATCTCTCTATACACATGTCTATGTATTTGTACCCTGCTGCAGTCTCACAATCACTCTGCTTTCTGGTGCTTTTCTCTGCCTTCAGAGGAAAAGCCATGGAGCAGAATGAAGCAGGCCCAAAGAGCTCCTTCATATATATCTAAATAGGTTGTTTGATAAATGGGGGTGAGGGGCTCACCCAGTGATACGATCAGTCTGCAGGCCACACAGAATATCTTCGTCACATACCCCTTAAACTCTTCCCACAGCAGTCATAAGAATGTGTAACTGAAGAGGAGATGTCTCCATAAGCATGGAGGAAGATAATTTCCTCTCTCTTTTTATTTCCTTGTTTCTTCTTATCTCACCTTTCTTACTGAACCTGTCCAACACATGATTTAATTAAGCCTAATATGAGATAAACCTCAAACCTGAGACTTATAACTGGTTTTGAGATCAGTTTTATCACATTTATGCACATGTCCTTCATCTTCAAAGTTATTACAAAACTGTTCAGGAGCAGTACCAGGTCTAAAAGGTACTTACACACAAATTAGAAGCCTGATTAATTTTGTGGATCTGGGCAGAACTGCTTATAGCAGTTAGTGTCTAAAGTGGGAGTAACTGTCTAAAGTTCTCATTCTGTGTATGCAAGAGATGGACTTGCTCTGTGTGTACACGTGTGTGTGTGTGTGTATGTGTGTGTGTGTGTGTGTGTGTGTGTAGATGAATGAGCACAGGTATTTGGGAAATGTAATCAGGATATTGCTCAGTGAAGTAGAAATCACAGTTAATGCCATTTGCTTAACTCTGTTGCAGAGGGAAGAGCCAGCTCTGCAGTTTAACTCAGGTACACTCACTCTGAGCAGGAAAGCCAAGAACAGTCCAGATCCTACTATTTATCCAGTTCTTGAGTGGAATGACATAAAATTTCAAGATGTGATTGGGGAAGGTAACTTTGGGCAAGTCCTGAAAGCACGCATTAAGAAAGATGGCTTACGCATGGATGCTGCAATAAAAAGGATGAAAGGTAGTAAAGACCAGGGATTCTGTGACTAAAAGATTTTCTTGTCTGCGTATTCCAATGTTTCTCTATAGTATGAAATGCTTAGTACCCCTCTTCTAAAGCCAAAATAAATATTCAAAATTGCTAGTTAAATTGTATCAGGTGTCACTAGGCTAAGATTTGTCAATAACTGTATTTCTGCTGGGTAAAGTTGGTTTCTATTTCTCCTCAGTGGTTGATATCATTACCTATTGAGTATTATTCAGTTCATAGATCAGTATGAGCTTCATGTGAGTTCATCTGCAAGGCAAGATGCATTGAGGAGCAGAGAACTAAGCTTTCTCTGCAGATAGCTTCTACAGACATTAGTTTCTCACATTTTTTTCCCTCTGATTGAAAAATTCAATCTTTTTCTGTAAATACTAATGTACCTTATAGCTTTTATCTTTCTACTGGGGTTGAAACAGTAGTGGCCCAAACTCAGAGTCCTCATAATTAAAAAAAAAAAAATTGTTATAAATTCAGTTCAAAGTAAAACATAAATGCATGCTATTTTTGATTTTCAGAGTATGCCTCAAAAGATGATCACAGAGATTTTGCCGGAGAACTTGAAGTTCTTTGTAAACTTGGTCATCATCCCAACATCATAAATCTTTTGGGAGCATGTGAACATAGGGGTAAGATGCTATTGAATGCACATATTTTAAAAATTAGTTTAAAAAACTGTCTCACAATATAACACATACAGTCCAGAGAAAACATTAGCAGGTCTGTGTACAACATTTGTTAAAAGGTCAGATAAACTTGTGTTTGGATATATAAGCCCACATTAATGCTCCAGAAATTATGTTCAACACTAACTCTAATTTCTCCTCTATTCCTAGAAATTAGCCTGACATTCCCCCCCATTTATTTCCTTTTTTCACTCAAGGCAGTGTAAATTTCCAAAGGCAATTACTGACCATCTCTTAATTGTGATATGCTCACTATCTGATATTTCGTTAGGATATCTTTACCTTGCCATTGAATATGCCCCCCATGGAAATTTACTGGACTTCCTTCGGAAAAGCAGAGTACTAGAGACAGACCCAGCATTTGCTATTGCCAACAGTACTGCATCTACACTTTCCTCTCAACAACTCCTGCATTTTGCAGCAGATGTTGCCAGAGGGATGGACTACTTGAGCCAGAAACAGGTTAGTCTTCAGTCCTCTACCCACTGAAAGCATGGCAAATAATTTTCCAGGGAATATGCCCTTTAATTAAATTAATTTTTAATTTTAGTTTCTATAGCACACACTGGATGGTATTTATTTTGTTGTCTCCATTTAAACCTATCAAATATTATGCCATGGGGAATCATGGAAGAGGCATTAAAACTTGTTAAAACAACATGGTAGTTAACTGCTTTGATTTTCAGAAAAAGTTCAAAATGTTCTAGGTAGTGATATAGAAAGCCAATTCCTTTGTTTTGTAATCTTACTCCAAATTTTGCTATGTTCAATGTATCAGTAAAGTAAAAATTGTTAAACTCAATTATACTGATTTCTTTATTTTATTACGTTAAATTTTGTTACATGTTATTACATATTATTATTGTTGTTGTTATCGTTGTTGTTCTTCTTATTATTATTATTATTTATTTATTTTTATTTTAGTTTATTCATCGAGATTTGGCAGCAAGGAACATCTTGGTAGGAGAAAATTATGTTGCAAAAATAGCTGACTTTGGCTTATCAAGAGGTCAAGAAGTTTATGTTAAGAAGACTATGGTAAGGACCAAAACAAACTGAATTTGTTTTCTTAATTTTGCTTTCTTATTTCTTAATCTGTGTTTTCATGTGAACAAAAATGCAAACTTACGGGTATCACATAACTGATTATTTAAATTTTATTAATTAATATGTAAAATATGCATATGTGTATTAATAGACATATACATACATCTTCTTGTAAATATATTGTACATCATGTTTATAATATACAATGTAATTTAAAATTATTTGTATGAATATGGACAAAAAAAAATAGATGAGTCAAGCTGGTCTAATTTTATTGAAAAAGGTCAAAGTTAGCAAGATGGTAACCTCAGATACATCAGGATGTGTCCAGAGTTAATGCTTTGGAAGATCTAAAAGAGGAAGATATGTAATAAGCATCATGTTGCTATAGACCAGAAATAGCACTGTGTTTCAAGGCAACAGGATGGTCAGAGGCATCATCTTAGGTATTATTTACATATTACCTTGATGTTGATTGGATCATTTTTTAATTAGCCTTCATGTGAACTGTTCCTTTGGGAAGCAAATTGTATATTCATAGGATCATGGATTGTCTTGTTTTGAGAGGGACCTTAAAGACCATCTAATTCCAACCCCACTTTTCACTTACACCAGGTTACTACTCAGAGCTCCATCCAACTCCGCCCTGAACACTTGTCCCGGTTTAGGGCAAATATTTAGGAGGAAAACCTCTAGGGGGGTCTTTTTTAGGAAGAGTCAGTTTTAACTATCCCTCCCCCAACAGGTCTGGGAAGAATACATATTAGAAGTCTATTAAAAAAAAAAACCAGTAATACATATCAGAAGTCTATTAAAAAAAATATAAGTCAACTCTTCCTCAAATACAAACAAACCTATCCGTAGAGTTATCTTTACTCAGCAACCAAATTACACATAGTAAATAATACAGAAAAATAAAACAACACAATGTGTACCCCAAAATAATCTAATTATTAAATAAAAACCATATATAAATAACACTATTTACTAAATTTCAGTAAAATTATCTGCATATGTAGGGACTCAGATTGGGTTGGACTGGTTCTGTTGGAAGATTTTTTAGTGTTAATTAATTAGGTGGTTTTTGTTAAATGTCTTTCTTAATTTTTAAAAGCGTCTTTATTTAATGTTTTTAGGGTGGTTTTTAACACTTTATTGTATTTTTCTACTTTACTTGTAGTTGGTGTGTGGTAGGGGATATGGCATACTTATTTAATACTATGTTTTCTAGTCTAGGTGTTGATAAGGTTGTTTTTGAAATGAGTTTCGTTGTCCCTACATCCCTTCATCCACAACTTCTTTGGGCAACCTCTTCCAGTGTCTCACCACTCTCACAATAAAGAATTTCTTCTGTAAAAAATGCACAAGTTTAATAATTTATTTACTTGAAAAAATTTACTTGCATACACTCAGTTTTCATTAAAGTAACACAGAACGATTGTTGGCATACAAATTGCAATATTGTTATACCAGGAACTGAAAAATAAACTTTCATTTAATCATTTCCAGGGACGGCTTCCAGTGCGATGGATGGCAATTGAATCTTTGAATTACAGTGTTTACACCACAAACAGTGATGTGTAAGTATGTGTTCAAGTGGCATTTTTTAGACAAAGAAATATTTTTCCATATCAAGGATAGTTTGCCATGAGACATCCACTCTTAACTCAAAATACTAAGTAGCCGTGTCAAAAGGAGAGAGCAAAGGAAGCAAAAAATAAAACCTATAACAAAAAAGTTACTTTTATTTCTTCATCAGGGCCTGATTAAGTTTTGTGTTCACAACCTACTTGGATGTGCCCCTACTTTAGCTGCACTTCGCATTTACAGTTGGAGACCTGAGGAATCTTTGGGAAACCCAGAAGAAATCAGTATTTTATTTAGGAAACTAGAAATTGTATTTGGAAAAGCAATTCTGTAATTACAGTATTTGCTAAAAGCTCACAGTCTGATAAAGGTCTTTGTTTGACTCAGAGTGAATTAATTTTGCTAATTTTCCTGCTTTCTGATTCTACAAGCCCCATCATTATACGAAACTTTATATAAAGTTCTATCACACTTCTCTGTGTTCCCTGAACACCAGCAAAACTACCTACCATTTAAAAGTATTGATTCTTGTTGCATTCTTGTTGCACTTCATAATATCCCTGTGTTGCAGATGGTCATATGGTGTCCTCTTATGGGAAATTGTTAGTTTAGGTAAGTATCTGAATTTTGTACTGCACAAATAAAAAATCTACACCAAGGCAGCTCTATTTGCTCAGTCTTTTAAAAAATATTGCTTCACGATAGATTTCAATTTTTTTTCTGTTTTATTCTACTACATTTTATTTAGGTTCAGTATGCTTGGAAATGCAATTGTCAAATTTTCAATTAAGGTATCATTTTAAATGAAAAAGAACCATAATGACCATGTTTTCATTACACTACAAAACCCAAGCCATACCTAAACATAAACTCCAGTATATAATACTGCCTTAATACAATGTTTTGAGTTTGATGGGTAGCTTTTCCTCAGCTTTCCTGCATTTTAAATCAGGACTTATATTTTAATGATCTTGCAATGTGGAGGAGTAATTACATCCTACTCCATATTTTCATGACAAAAATTTTTGATTTAGAGTTCATTTCTGCAGACACCTCTATCCATCATAATAGACACCTATATAGCCTCGCATCATTCAAAATCATTCTGTTACCCCCCCCTTGTGATTTGCCCTGGAGATGTGCCCATGGTCTGTTGGCCAGGAGATGCTATTGACTGAGGTGCACATTGCCTACTGAGATCTGGATTTCTGATTGGTTCATGGCCTTCCTTACTGAATGGGTTTGCACTAGACATGGATGCAATGTGGAAAATCAAGAGTCTACGCAACCAAATACGTGCAGAAAGGGGCAAAACCAGCCAACAGTAAGAGCCCCAGGAGTCCATACCAGATCTTATTAATATGATGTTAATGAAGGAATAACTTGCCCAGTGACATCAACACTATTGAAAGAACACTTTTATAACAATCAGATCCAGGCCCTCTGCATAGAAGGCCAAAGAAAATTAGCCCAGCTCCATAGATGAGAATATTGGCACTTAGTTTTCTTTTTCTCTTCAATGTTGTGCATCAAGCAGTAAGGAAGTACGTAGATGCAAAATCCCTAATTTTGTATTAATTTAGCTGTTACTATGTTAGTCATACTTTTCCATTTCTACTATGAAACAAAACTCTCTTTTTCATTAAAACCCTCTTCTGTTCATGACAATGGTTAAATTTTAGGTGGAACACCATATTGTGGAATGACATGTGCAGAACTATATGAAAAACTGCCTCAAGGGTACCGACTGGAAAAGCCTCTCAACTGTGATGATGAAGTGTGAGTAGTGCCTCAGAAAAAGCAAAAAGGAGACAGAATAACACAACTTCAGCTAGAGAAAATACATGATTTCTACAAGAAACAAATAAACAAATTTTTTTTTAACTGGAAAATATAAAAACTACATTAAAAAATTAAGAAATGCAGAAAACCTTTTGTACACAGCATGTTAATTTGCCATAAATACCTTCCCAGGCTCTCCATTCCAGCCAGTTATCCTGTTCTTTACCCAACATGCCAGGGTTTTAGCTCAAAGACAGCTTTTTGATTATTCCAGAGTAAAAGGAAATTATTTTCAAACAGCAACTGACTGAAAAACATAACTTCAGCTATGTATAAATCCATTTCCCTCTGAAAAGTGTAATGTGCACAATCTTTAAATTATCAAAAATTTCTAACTTTAACCTATGTATTTAAACTATCAAATGCTGGGGTTTGATTTTTAAAGGTATGACCTAATGAGACAGTGCTGGAAAGAGAAACCATATGAAAGACCATCATTTGCTCAGATACTGGTGTCACTGAACAGGATGTTAGAAGACAGGAAGGTAAGAATAAAACTCTATTATATATATATATATATATATATATATATATATACACACACACACTTATATAAAAAATTAGGCTATGAATAATTTCAATATTATTTAGGATTCTTGAGGTAATGCACCTTGTATCACACCTTTTCTGTTTATTTCCTTCCCAGACCTATGTGAATACTACCCTATACGAGAAATTTACTTATGCAGGCATTGATTGCTCCGCTGAAGAAGCTGCTTAAGACGGGACAAATCTTCATTCATCAATGATGTATTACAGAAAAGCAAAATTCAGTCTGCTGGAGCCCAAAATGTGATGTGCTGTGTAGAACTGTGTATAGCTCTAACTATATATAATACAGCAATACTGTTTTACCACAGTTATGTGTGTATAGCACACAGTAACCTCTGCCTTCACAGGCTCTAGAAGTGTATATGCTGTCCAAAGTACGTATAAACTGATGCCATGAAATCTGTTGTTTCATATGCAGGGTTTTCTTTTTTCCTAGTCATGTGGATATAATGTCTACATACATATTGCAATGCATTAGGTATTGCCATCTTAGATTTTTTTTTATATCTTTTCCAGAGCTACTCATAGCAAAGTGGTAATTCATTGCAATATTCCATATACATTCCATTGTGTTTGAAACAAAAATGCTAGGCAGTTGCAGTGCAATAATGGAAGTTGTAATCCGGTGTACTCAACAAGAATAATTAAGACAGACTCTCATTTGAATGCAAAAGTCAGCAGGTAGAAATAATCTAGTCAACAGTTCTGTTGACACCCAAAGATATAAGGCATGCTATTGTTCTTTCATTGCCTAGTGTGACTGTCAGTTTTTGTCCATATGCAAAATATACATGTATTTTGAAATTTTTAATGCTATCAGAATCAGCCATACAGCAATTATCATGAAGTGTAGGGTTGAGGAGTGTACTACATATTGTAAACCACATTTTTACAACTCACCTGGATTTACATGAGACATATTCAATTTGTATTTCTTTTAGTAATTTCACTGCATAATTATAAATTACTACCTATTATATACAAGCAGGACATACTTACTTTTATTTTACCCTCGCATTCAGTCTGTAGTGTGGTATGGCCTCTTAAAAATACTGTACTCAAATGCTTCAAAGCAGTGATATTTGACCCTCCAGAAAGTACCCCTAGGCAACACAAATAGAGGCAGGATTGGCTTGAACTTCTGGTGTCAAGCCAAGTACAAGGAATTTGGTGGATTTACCCAATCCAAATTTCACATATCAGCCAACTTCATGTTTTGGACATATGTTCCCCTCTTCCCCTTGACTTACCAGCTTGTAACTGTCCATCAGACCACACCGACTTCCCAGTTGGGTGCATCAGGTCATCCCCTAAGACTTGGAGAAAGGTGCTTGAGAGAGTGCAAAATTTCCTCTTCTGATTTTTACTTTGTGGATGGGTATGTGATTGGTTACAACGTGGGGTATCACAGCAGAGTATAGAGTAACATAATTGACTTATACCAGCCTGACTCAAATAGAAGCATCAAGAACCCCATTAGAAGGGAATAAGCCAACAACCAAGGGTGCTGAGATGACTTGTGTGGCCTTGAGATAGGCAGAACGTGCACTGCAAACCAGGTGCTAGATGTAAACTAGGAGTTTATTGTTGGGGATTAAAATAAGTTTACTTGTAGAATATTAGAAATTATCTGTGTAGGTTTAAGTTTAATTGTAACTTGCTTTCAGCTTAGCATGAGAGGGCCCTGCTCAAAACTTAGTGTAGGTGAACTTTAAATGAACTCTGCTGGCATAATGGCTAAGCAGAGGAGAAAACAGAGAAAGACTGGTTATCTTCAGAAAAGGGCTGGGACCCTGGAAGGCCCCAAGACTGCCCCAAGCTGGTAGATGAGAGCCGTTAATGGCACATGAACATGGAGAGCCCAATGAGACCACAAATCACCATAGGAGTAAGAAGCGTAAGCAGGGCTCAAGTGACAAGTACGTGAAGGTCAGGTGCACAGACTGTAAGGGTATAAAGGCCCAGGGATTTCTTTGGTCATGGTCCCTTTCTGGCGGCACCCAGCTCAAACTGAAATAAACCAACTCTGCCTTAGAACCCAGGGTCTGATCTCTTCTTCCACGTTTACAAAGAGCTCACAGATTCACCGGACCAAGGGGCAGCTCATAAAGAAAATAAAATTAAAAAAAAAAAAAAGAAAAATAAACAAATTCCACTACATTTTTCAAAAGAGACTACTTGGCCAGTGGTTTTTGAAGTATGGGCATTGCATTTTTCAGTTGAACTACATTCCTATCAGCCAGTGAGGTGAATAAGAATGTACTTCCAATGATGTTTTCTAGACATCCAGACAAAGATGGCTAACAATGCCTGGTGGAACTGCTCCATTTTTTTTGTACAGAATTCTTGACAAGTACAAAGAAGTTCTTGTCTCATAATCTCATACATTTTTAACAAGCAGACACAATTGACCACTCTGTTACTTGAAATTAATCTCTCTTCTGTGGCAAATTTTTACATGGACCATTACGATACAGAATTAATGCATCAGAAAGTAATTCATCAACTGAATAGCTCCTAATACTGTCGGAATTTTAAGTTCTTGAATTTCACTGTAAATTCACCTGAAGGACAATTAAGTCTCCTTATAAATATTCTTCTTATATTCATTTAATATTGTGGCACATAACAATTTTCTACATTTTTTCCCTGGACGTATCTGTGAGATGCAGCTAACTGCCTGTAATGGGTGTAAAGAAGAAACAGTTTAAACAGAATGAGGAACTTAGTAGATGATCATGGGAGGAAAACATTCATTCAAACCAGTCTAGCACCTTAAAAAATGGGACCTAGGAGGCAAAGATAGGTGGGCAGACTACAGGAAGGTAGGCTTAGGAAACCAGAAAAACCACAACTGTTCCAATATTTGGAACCATCATCCCATGTTGTCTCACTTTTAAGCAACTTTTGACACCTTTGTCAAAAGATACTACTCAGGACCAATGGCAGTATACAGAGCTGAGAGGCATTTTCCCCTGCTGCTGCACTACAGGTAGATTTAGCAGCATTACCTGACACTGAGATACCGAAAGCATTTGACTTTGTGCCACTTGATCTCAAAGGTCTGTCTGCTGTTGTTTGCAGCAGGGTCACACCCGCCTGAGCACCAGGCAGCCCTCAATGCCACCTGGGAATGCAGGTGTCAGGCCCTGGCCTCTGGGACCAAACAGAGGGGGGAACTCACTGTCCAGACACAGTTTCCAGATAGAAAAGGCTGCTGTGAGCAGCCACCTCAAAGGGCAGACAAATGAGGCTCTCCTGTACTTCAGCTGTGCCATGCAGCTACACAGCCCTGGGTAGCAGTTGTGGGGCACAGGGACAAGAGAAGGCGCAGAAAGAGGGACAAACCCAGTCAAGCAGAGGGATTTTCCATGACTGCTGAGTCCCGAACAGCCCCAAGCATGGTGACACCCACCAGTCCTTCTCTGTTGACAAAGAGCAGCTCCAGCAGGTGCCTTCCCTTGTTGGCCAGACACCTCCCAGGCTCTTTGCTCTCTGCTCTCCTGCACTGCCAGCAGACCTGCCCACCTTCTTTGGTTCCACGGGCAGAACCTCGTACCTATTAGCCATGGCCACCTGGGAAGTGGGAGCAGTCACAGAGGAGATGTGCCGGCTGCACTCGGCACGAAGGAACCAAAAGCCTCTATGGGCATGGCTGGAAGTCTGTGTCTCCACAGGATCTTATGGCTGCCTTGTTCCTCATTGTCCTTTGTCTGGAAATGCAATTGCACTTTCTTCCTCATCCAGAAGTCCAGAGCTGGGGAAAAAACTGGCCAGTGGGTGGTATTCCAAAGGCAGTGTAGGTTGGAGTTGATACAGGAAGGAGCCTGTTCCCAATCCCAAACCACACCAGAACACCCTTAGGAGGGACTTTCCATCTTTGAGAAAAATGGCCAATTCAGAAGTGAATATAGAGCCGTATTCCCTTTCTGACAAGGAATAGAATCTTCCAACAGGCTTGAAGGATTAAAGGATTTTTATTCTGAATCTGTGTCTGAGCTGGCATTGAAGAAAGTAATCCTGAAGGGGTCCTGGTCGTCTTCTTCGCTTCCTTGACTCATTTCTCAGTAAGTTTCCTTCATTTTCATTTGAAAAGCACCAAGAGCAGAGATTTATATGGTGGGGGCCCATGTGATCTGTAGAAGGAATAGTAGAAGTACTAACAGTCAGAAGAACAACCGCAGTACGAAACCAGCCCCACAGCCAATCCATTTCTCTGACGTATTTTGTCTCCAATGACTGGTGACAAGTTAGGAGTCTTAGGGGTATCTAAGAAGGCAACTATTGCAATCAGTTTGGCCAGGCCAGCAAACATACACATAATCACTGGAGCATTCTCTAGGCTGTAGCCTTCAGCTGCTCGAGAAACAAGCCCTGCTTTGGCTTTTAGTGTAGAGGGAAGCTCAGGCAAAGGCCACCCACTCCCAGCTGGCGTGAAAGGCAAAAGGAAGGCCCCAAGTGCTCCCTGGCTGCTTCCAAGCACAACAATGGCTTCTATAGGGATTCCAAAATGTCTGTCTGACACCAAAGTGAGGAGGACCATGTGGTACAGCTCATGCTGGGGCACACCAACAATTCCCTGCTTGATGGGGCAGAGAATTCACAGGATGTTCTCAGCAGCCTAACAGCCACCCTTCTCCCACAGCTCTCGCCCGGCTTTGCAGGCGGCTTCCTGTGGGGCCTCCCTCCTTCTCAGAGACAGCTCTGGCCTTCCCATTGTCATCAGGCCTGCCACACCATTCCTGACTTCCTCAAATCTGCACTTGGTGGGTCTCACCTGAGAGGCCCTGTCCCCCATGAAATAAAGGTCTCTCCAGCGCTGTTTACCGAGGGCCAGCTAAGAGACAATCCCACCCAGACAGATGGTGTCTAGAGAATCAGTGCCCATAAGGAGCCCAGAGGAGTCTAAAACTGGCTCTGCTTTGTACCTTTTCTTGTTCTGCTTGCATGGTGGTAACGTCCTGCTTCATCTCAAGCAGCCTTTCCTCCTGTTCCGTCTTCACCTCTGTCAGGAAGTTTTCCCAATGCACCAGCACATGTTCCTGCCTGCAAAGGCTGCCATGCCATCTCACTTGCCTGATGATGAGAGAAGATACTTCCAGATGAGGTCCCAGCCAAGATCTCTGAATAAACAAAGGAAGTTCGTGCCTTGCACAACCCCCCACCTGAAATATCTACACGAGTAGTGACTTTTTCCACTCTGACGGCTGTATGTTTCCTAGTCCTTCTCTCCTCAGGATTTCCAACTCTTCTCAGAGGGTCTGTTCTCAAAGTGCTGAAGAAGTCCTTGTCATCTCCTCTGCTTCCTGCAGTGCTTTGCAGCAGGGATGACAGCAATCCGGCTGTCAGAAGAGGCTGAAGAGAGGCTCCGCTAATTTCAGAAATGGATATTGCCCAAAGGGAAAAAAAATAAAAAACTAAAAAAAATCCAAATTAAAAGAGAGAAAGGAAAAAGGAACCTAACAGGCTCCTAACAGGGCATTCCTCTAGCTCCCAGAAATACACAGACACAGCACTGAGGGCACCATCAGCACAGCTGCCTTTCATGTCCAGGATGTTGCTGTCACAGGCAAACACGGCCCATAACTGCACTAGTCCATTCCTCAAGGTGTTGTCACTTGTTGGGATTTTTATCCTGACAGCACTGTGGGATCGCTGCTCACTGTTCAAAGGATTTGCTCCTTACAGGAAAATCAACAGACATATGCAAGCTCCTCTTTTCTACACACATGGGCTATTTGAGTGTCTAAACGAGACATGGGCATAAGCCATTCCTCAGGAGACTCCCAAGAGCTCTGAAAAATATTGATCCCATGTGTTGTTCTCAGGCCCACGGGACAAGCAGGTTCTCAGCAGCAAGCCAGGAGCAGGGACACGAGCAGCAGAGCACAGATGGACTCAGCGCTGGCTTGCAGGGAGAGCAGTGTCTGCCATGGCATGCCCTGCCCCTCCTGTGCTGGCTGCCATCTTCCTCCACAGCAGGGAGAGCCAAGGAAGCGGCCTTGTCACCAGCTCCCTGTCTGCCACAAAACCTGGCAGCAAACCTGCAGCGCTTCTCATCTGCTTGAGCGGGCCAGGCAGCGCAGGGGGCTGGCACAAATCCTGCTCAGCTGTCCCTGTTTGGCTGGCAGCAAGCTCTGAGAGTGGGCCAGGAGGGACAAGCTGGGTGCCCTGGAATGCTCACAGTCAGCCCCCCACAGCCCCTGCCTCCCCACAGACCAATCCAGAAATGCTTTGCAGGCACTGCTTTCATTGTGCTTTTCATCCCCATTGCAGGCCTCCTTCCTCAGCATTGCAATCCTTCAGCTCCTTTGCTACCAGGTAAAGCTGAATACACCACCCGAGAGAAAAAGAGGGCCAGACCAGAGGCTGGGAGCTCTCCTCTGAGGAACGGCTGTGAGAGTTGGGCTTGTTTAGCTTGGAGAACGACGAGCTACAAGGAGACCTTTCAATTTTTGAAGGGGCTTCCAAGAAAGATGGGGACACATCTTTTAGCAGGGAGGATTGCAACTGCAAGAGAACAAGGGGGACTGGCTATAAACTAAATGAGAGCCAATTCAGATTGTCTCTAAGGAAAAATCTCTTGACAAGGAGAGTGCTCAAATAGAGGCACAGGTTGCCCAGAGGGCTGGGAGGTTCCCCACCCCTGGAAACATTCAAGTTCAGGTTGGCTGTGGCTCTGAGCAACCCCATCTACTTGAAGATGTCCTTGCCAGAGGAAGGGGATTTGGACTAGATGAGCTTCAGCAGTCCTTTCTAAGCTCCACCAGTCTTGGATCCTACTTGGTTTTCATTAGAAAAGCACCCAGATTGAAGATGAATGTGGGATGGCCCTTCTGATGCCTTGGAGGTTTGGGCCAGGAGCTGTTCCTGACAGGGAACAGCTGTGTTGCCTGCAGCTGCTTTGCATTGTACCTGCAGAAGTTCCTCAGCAGAGCCTCGCCTGTCCACATCCATCTGCAGGCAGCAGCCCAGAAAGTCACACAAGCCAGAGGGCAGGCTGAGCTTGTGCAGATCTGGTGCCCCTTGCGTGCTTATTAGATATTTAGCCTGAAGGAAAAGGAAACGGGAGACTCTGCCTCATTCTTCCATATCCTTAAGTGCTCACCTAGACCCCATATTTTAAGCTCCAGTCTGCAGTGGCAATTTCTTGCCTGGCAGACGCTGAGAGATGAGCCTTCTCTCCCAAAAGCAAAAAGGCCCCAGTGCAGCCCCAGCTACGCCAACATGCAACAGGTCTTGCCTGGAAAGCTGATGGGGGCCCCAGGGACATTTTTAGGGTGGGGCCTTGGTGGAAGCAGTCGCAGCTGCGCAGGGAATGGCATTTTTCCTCACGGACACAGAGCAGAAGGACACTGGTATCTGAGTGTATTTGCACCTTACCCTGTCACGGGTTTCCCGACTGTAAGGAGCCTCTCCTTTGGCCATTTCTATTCCCACAATGCCAAGGGACCAGATGTCCACTTTGGGGCCGTAGGGCTCTCTTCTCACAACCTCGGGTGCCATCCAGCGAGTGGTCCCGACCATGCACCTCTGTTTTCTCTTCTCAGAGACGAACATGGCACAGAGGCCAAAATCAGCTGAGGAGATACAACAAACACTGCTTCAAGTAGGAAACCAAGGAAAAGAGTTCCTCACTCTAAATCTCAGCATGCACTGCTGAATCTTAGCTGGAAAAGCAGCTGTGCTCTCTTTCCTCAGGGCTGCAGCCAAGGAAATTGGGAATTGTCCCCTTAACAATTCACCCTGAATGAGGTGGCTTTTCCTCCTTCACCTGAAGATTTACTCTGTAGCTCCCTCCCTCTGGAAGGAACACACTCAAAGCAAAGCTATTCCTGACGCCTTGTTGGTCTCTAGACTTCTCAGCATCCCGGTACAAAGGCTGTCCTGCAGAAAATGCATTTTGGACAGGCTTTATCCTTCCTGCCTATCTGAATGAATGCAAGGATGGCAGCGGCATCTTTTAGAGAAGGACACGCTAGCTTGGACTCACTGGAAAAATATGCATAAATTAGCTCATAGCAAAAGCCATCCTTTCTGGCCAATTTCTCTTAAGCCCAGATTCAGACACAAATAGGATTTCCCTTTCTTTTTTTTTCTTTTTTTTTTTTTTTTTGCATCATGTGCTTTAGTTTGAAAATATAATGCAAGACCTAATGAAAGAAAGATCTTGTAGAGCGCACTTTTGCCTTTCCTAGGGAGCCTGTCACACACACACACTCACACACACACCACACACACACACATATCAATGAGAAGAAGTTTATGAAGAGCCAAGTTCTCTCCTTAAATAATACAGGCTTGTGCTGATCCTGACTTGGTGACATTCCATAAGAGAGATGCTCCTTGTAATGAACAGACATGGTGGTGTCTTGAAAAGTCCCACTGTTTTGTGGAGGCTAAAAGTTCAGAGCCCTGAACTCTCAGGAAATACAACTCAATCTTCCTGGTAGGTCCTTATTCACCTGCAGTGCTGCCTCAGAAACCATACTTGGAGGGAGGTCTACAAGGCATCTGAAAGTCCTAAGCCCTGCTTATAACCTGGGGTATATCCACAGTGTGCCCCAGAAAGGATTATTCCTTTTTAGACCCAGGAAATAATTACAAGTTTAAACGATGTTCAAGAATGTTCTTCAGAGATTCAAAAGGCAAAGTGAAGAAGTTAGGATGTGCCAGCATTTTCACCACAATGTATGTGTGTGTTTACCTTGGCATGCAATCAAGAGTGGCAGCAGTTTCTGAAACATTGCTCAAAGCCCCTAGAGTAGCTAGTGTATTTCCAGTGGTTTCAGTTTCTTTTTACAGGAGCAAAATTGCTTTCCGATTGCAAAAGATGTGTAAATCATAATAGTGGTGACAAAAACAGGGCATTTGAGAGTAGTGTGGATACAGAGAATGTCATTAGCACTTTGCGGTTGATGGTTTAGAGTCCCTTTTTACCCAGGAGACAAGACATCCTGGCCCTCGAGCACATGTAGAAAGAGGCTCTTGTAATGTCTGCTCCTAACAGCTTTCAACATCATTATAGGTGGCCATTAAGGTATTTGATCTCTGGAAGTAAAGCTGCAAGGAAGTGTATGAAGAAATCCCAGTCCTGAAGGGAATGAAGAACCCCAATATTGTTACCTACCTTGAAAGGTAAATAGCTCTAGTATTTGTCTGGCAATATTTGTTTCCATACTTGCAAGGCAAAGGTTGAAAAGCTCTTTACACACTGGCAGAAAATTGATCTTTCTATTAGTATCAATCCACTCCTGTACAATCAACGGGAGGAGATTGCATTTTGTCCACATGAATGGTTGCTGGCATGGATAGCTTGAAGGTTGTTCTCAGAAACCTGACTCTCTTACTAAGCCAGCAGCCTGTATGTTCACTGGCTATGAGTTGTTTTTTTGCTTTTGGGGCTGGATTTTCTTTGAGGGTCGGAGGAGAAGGTCTGAGGAAGCATCAGAGAAATTCTTTCCGTTGTGTTGTTCCCACACACATTTTCCATTCCCTTGCATGTCAAAAGACTAGGCTAGGAGACACATAATTTCCCAGGACTGAAATTGGTTTTCCTGGTTATGATGGTTGTTTATGCGAGGTTTTCCAAAGGGTGTCTGCAGTGCTGCCTGCCCGCCCACCCACCCTGGATAAGAGTTGTGAAAACTGTGTCTCCTTGTTGCTGGAGTTAATGGTGGAATTTGTGGCTGAAGATGATGAAGCAGCTGCTGGCATGGGAGGGCTTCCACATTCATCTCTGCTGTCTCAAAACTGCCTTTTTCACCTGCTTGCCACCTCAGCCATCTCCTTTTCTGGGGATGCACCTTCCTCATTCTCTTCCTTACGGCAATTCAGCTGTGCACATTCGGATCCACGCCCTTGTTTCCATCTTCCAGCTTCCTTGACAATGAGTATGTCTTGCTGGTCTTGGAGTTCATGGACGGAGGCTCCTTAGCAAAGGTGGTCAGAAAGAAAAGGATGGCTGTAGGACACATAGCAACTGTCTGTCGGGAGGTAAGGGATCCTGCTTGTGCTGCAGAATGCCTGGACAGGCTGCTTCTCTGAGTGATGCCATGTTCAGAGCTGGCTTTCTGTGGTGCTCTTATGCTTCAGAGAAGAAAGAGCATCTGGACTGACTGCCTGCCAGTGTCCCTGCCCATACTCTCGTCTGTTTTGTATTCTCATCTGTCCTTGCTGAAATCTGTCTCTTTTCCATCTTTATTTTCTCTTCTGCAATTTGCCTCTCCAAGCCTTTGCCCAGAACCGTTTTGCACTGCCTCCTATGCCTGTAAGCACAAAGGTTTTGGATGTCTGAGTTTGAAACCAACAGCAAAGCCAAAGAGAGACTCAGCTCTCCCAGGTCTCAGCTTCAAAGGGTGGCACGGCACCTGCCATGCTGCTTGCTGCTGAGAACTGATGAATTCTCTACTTCTGAGTCTGCTGTCCAGGCAGCCATAGAAGCCTTGTCCTCCAGTCTCCTGCCCCACAGTGACCCACTCGGTACCCAAGGCAGAGGCTTCTTCTCTTTTGGCAAGCCGTGGTTTCTCCTCCAGATGGGGAGAGCACGTGTGCTGCAGCAGCAGCAGCCATTGCCACGGCTTTTGCCGGGGACAGTCTGGAGCAACGACCGGTGTTGCCGCCTCAGAAATTAATACGCCTTCCCTTGGAAAGATCCTGCTCTCCTGGTGTTGCAGCAGCAAGCTCTTCTTCCTCTTGCCAGCACTCACTGTTCCTTTGAGATCTGTCAATCTTCAGCTGCACTTTCCTTTGGATTGTGATGAAATCAGACCAGGCTAACTTTTGGCCTCCTGTTTCTTCCTTCTCTCTCTCAGTGCCTACAAGGACTGGCTTTCCTTCATGCCAACCAGGTGATCCACAGAGACATCAAAAGCGGCAACATCCTTCTGGGCCGGGATGGCTCCGTCAAGTTGGGTGGGTATTGTCGGTCAGACGCAGCGCTCCGGGGAGGCGGCGGGGGGCTGCTTTTGAGTGGCTCTGCCAGGTGGCCAGCAGTGGTGCTGGTGCGAGAGCACGGAGCACTGCTGCGAGCTCAGGGCACAGCTGCAAGGTGCTGAGAAGGCTAGAGAGCAACAAGGTGTCAAGAGTAGCTTTGCTTTGTGGGTGTTCCTTCCAGACGGAGGGAGCTACAGAGTAAACCTTCAGGCGAATGAGGAAAAGCCACCTCATGAAGTGGGAATGGTGGCAGGTTTATTAAGGGGACAATTCCCAATTTCCTTGGCTGCAGCCCTGAGGAAAGAGAGCACAGCTGCTTTTCCAGCTAAGATTCAGCAGTGCATGCTGAGATTTAGAGTGAGGAACTCTTTTCCTTGGTTTCCTACTTGAAGCAGTGTTTGTTGTATCTCCTCAGCTGATTTTGGCCTCTGTGCCATGTTCGTCTCTGAGAAGAGAAAACAGAGGTGCATGGTCGGGACCACTCGCTGGATGGCACCCGAGGTTGTGAGAAGAGAGCCCTACGGCCCCAAAGTGGACATCTGGTCCCTTGGCATTGTGGGAATAGAAATGGCCAAAGGAGAGGCTCCTTACAGTCGGGAAACCCGTGACAGGGTAAGGTGCAAATACACTCAGATACCAGTGTCCTTCTGCTCTGTGTCCGTGAGGAAAAATGCCATTCCCTGCGCAGCTGCGACTGCTTCCACCAAGGCCCCACCCTAAAAATGTCCCTGGGGCCCCCATCAGCTTTCCAGGCAAGACCTGTTGCATGTTGGCGTAGCTGGGGCTGCACTGGGGCCTTTTTGCTTTTGGGAGAGAAGGCTCATCTCTCAGCGTCTGCCAGGCAAGAAATTGCCACTGCAGACTGGAGCTTAAAATATGGGATCTAGGTGAGCACTTAAGGATATGGAAGAATGAGGCAGAGTCTCCTGTTTCCTTTTCCTTCAGGCTAAATATCTAATAAGCACGCAAGGGGCACCAGATCTGCACAAGCTCAGCCTGCCCTCTGGCTTGTGTGACTTTCTGGGCTGCTGCCTGCAGATGGATGTGGACAGGCGAGGCTCTGCTGAGGAACTTCTGCAGGTACAATGCAAAGCAGCTGCAGGCAACACAGCTGTTCCCTGTCAGGAACAGCTCCTGGCCCAAACTCCAAGGCATCAGAAGGGCCATCCCACATTCATCTTCAATCTGGGTGCTTTTCTAATGAAAACCAAGTAGGATCCAAGACTGGTGGAGCTTAGAAAGGACTGCTGAAGCTCATCTAGTCCAAATCCCCTTCCTCTGGCAAGGACATCTTCAAGTAGATGGGGTTGCTCAGAGCCACAGCCAACCTGAACTTGAATGTTTCCAGGGGTGGGGAACCTCCCAGCCCTCTGGGCAACCTGTGCCTCTATTTGAGCACTCTCCTTGTCAAGAGATTTTTCCTTAGAGACAATCTGAATTGGCTCTCATTTAGTTTATAGCCAGTCCCCCTTGTTCTCTTGCAGTTGCAATCCTCCCTGCTAAAAGATGTGTCCCCATCTTTCTTGGAAGCCTCTTCAAAAATTGAAAGGTCTCCTTGTAGCTCGTCGTTCTCCAAGCTAAACAAGCCCAACTCTCACAGCCGTTCCTCAGAGGAGAGCTCCCAGCCTCTGGTCTGGCCCTCTTTTGCTCTCGGGTGGTGTATTCAGCTTTACCTGGTTGCAATGGAGCTGAAGGATTGCAATGCTGAGGAAGGAGGCCTGCAATGGGGATGAAAAGCACAATGAAAGCAGTGCCTGCAAAGCATTTCTGGATTGGTCTGTGGGGAGGCAGGGGCTGTGGGGGGCTGACTGTGAGCATTCCAGGGCACCCAGCTTGTCCCTCCTGGCCCACTCTCAGAGCTTGCTGCCAGCCAAACAGGGACAGCTGAGCAGGATTTGTGCCAGCCCCCTGCGCTGCCTGGCCCGCTCAAGCAGATGAGAAGCGCTGCAGGTTTGCTGCCAGGTTTTGTGGCAGACAGGGAGCTGGTGACAAGGCCGCTTCCTTGGCTCTCCCTGCTGTGGAGGAAGATGGCAGCCAGCACAGGAGGGGCAGGGCATGCCATGGCAGACACTGCTCTCCCTGCAAGCCAGCGCTGAGTCCATCTGTGCTCTGCTGCTCGTGTCCCTGCTCCTGGCTTGCTGCTGAGAACCTGCTTGTCCCGTGGGCCTGAGAACAACACATGGGATCAATATTTTTCAGAGCTCTTGGGAGTCTCCTGAGGAATGGCTTATGCCCATGTCTCGTTTAGACACTCAAATAGCCCATGTGTGTAGAAAAGAGGAGCTTGCATATATCTGTTGATTTTCCTGTAAGGAGCAAATCCTTTGAACAGTGAGCAGCGATCCCACAGTGCTGTCAGGATAAAAATCCCAACAAGTGACAACACCTTGAGGAATGGACTAGTGCAGTTATGGGCCGTGTTTGCCTGTGACAGCAGCATCCTGGACATGAAAGGCAGCTGTGCTGGTGGTGCCCTCAGTGCTGTGTCTGTGTATTTCTGGGAGCTAGAGGAATGCAGCTTGGCCCTGTTAGGAATTCGGTTTGGAAATAATGGTTCCTTTTTCCTTTGAATCTTTTAATTTGGTTTGGTTTTGTTTTCTTCTCTTTGGACAGCATCCATTTCTCAAATTAGCAGAGCCTCTCTTCAGCCTCTTCTGACAGCCTGACTGCTGTCATCCCTGCAGCAAAGCACTGCAGGAAGCAGAGGAGATGACAAGGACGACTTAAGACTTTGAGAACAGAGCCTCTGAGAACAGTTGGAAATCCTGAGGAGAGAAGGGCCAGGAAACAGGCAATCATCAGGGCAGGAAAGGAAGGTGGCATCTCCTTTTCTGCCACCTGCTGGTCCTCCTTCTAAACTTCTTGTTAGCCTAATTTTATGGTAAAGCTACTTCAGCGGCTTATTCACTTCACAAAAATTTGGAGAAAACACACTGCAAATATTCAGGAATGCAGTGGAAGGACAATGGGCATCCCTCAGTTATCCAGACAGATTTACGTTGCAGGCAAAACTCCCTCTTTTCCAAAAATGTTTCCATAATCTTTGGCCGTACTTTGTATGGCTATCACATTTCCCTTGATTTAATGATGTACCTTGGCAATTATTCCTGAAGAATTTACCCTTGGAGGTGAAAAAGGGGTTTTTCTGCCCATGTGAACTGTGTCACCGCACTTCTCATCCAGATTTTTGGAGCTCAGATAGCCCTACAAGAGTCACTTGTGTCCTCATTGAGCAAAAGCACAAACAGAGATCCTGTGGTTCCACAATGCAGGGATTTTGGTGGCACATGCTGTGAAGATAAGGATGAAAAAACTTTTGAAAAGCAAGGAGATGGCTAAGGCAAGATTCTCTGAGCCGCAGAGCTCTTGTTTCCATGTGTGCAAAATGGGGAAATCTGTTGCTAAACAAAGATCAATATTTTTTTCCTAGATGAGAGGAACTGTGCAAAAGCAAATTCATTGTCATTCCATGGTTCATCAAAAAGTAAAGAAACATCTATCGTTGTGATTCAAACACAAAGTCACAAAGAACAGGTTACAAAGTGCTACCGTAGTGTTAACACACCTGTTAAGAATATTTATAAAATCAGACACAGATATTTCCTATTTGTAGTTATTAATAGTTTCAAAGCTTCAAATATTAATGGTAAAAACTTTTGCTGCTGGTAGAGGCTGAGGTTATCATGGTGAAAAAGAAAGGTAAAATAATATTTGCTTGTCTAATTAAGAATTACTGAGTTCTGCAGTCTTGATTATATGCCCTGTTATAGAAGACTTTTATGCTATTTTCCCTCTCTCTGTGTTTGCACATTTGTTCAGCACGGTCTTCCTTCTAAGAATATTAATCACAATATGCTAAAAGAATAAAAGATTGAAGGGTATTTGTTGCCTAACTATTTAAAAAAAATTTAAATCTGTAAAAATGCTTGATGCAAAATCCAAATAAAAATAAACTTGAGAGTTATGCCAAAAATCTTCAGAAAAGTAATATATTCTATAAAAACCAGGTAATTCATCTAAAGAACAAAAAAAAAAGGGCTTGCTCTAGAAGAGAAAATTTGTGCAACAGTGCTGCACAGAATTATAGGCTTTCTCCCTTTTTATGCTTCATGGGTAGTATCATTCTGTGAACTGTAATTCCTCACTCAAATATAGTTTAAGAAAGGACAAAATTAAAAAGAAAAGAAACCCTCATCAACTCCAAAACACTCTTGGAGAGATTGAATAAAAATGGTAAGGGATCTGGAAAACCTGAAAACAGTGAAATGAGCTGAAGTTTTTCAGTTTATAGAAGAAAAACTAGACATTGGAAAAAGGGGGCATAGGAGCACACAGGGAAGCTGTCTCAGAAAGAAAGGGAAGCTGATCCATGGAGGAGATGGGGGAAAAAAGTTAAAATTGCAATAAGGGAGATTTAAACATTTTTTGGAACTAGCTATTTTTAAGAGAATGCAGACATTTTGGGGGTGATGTTACCAGAATTGTTGCAGTTACAGGCTGTTTATTTCAAGATTCTTTTGGTGAGGAATTTATCTCAAAAAAGGTCTGTACTGTAAAACAATATGTTCACTAGCAGAGAGGTACATATTAAACCAGGCTATAGCAAAATAAGAATAAAATTAAATTAATTAGATCCCACTTAGCTAACTGTAAAAATGTGTCACATAAAATATTTCTAGATGCTAACTCAGAATTTTTCTGACAGCTCAGTTTTACCTTTTTACAAATGTTTTGACTGGTGGGAAATGAAAAATACTTTTGAAGTAAGTTCTGTTTCTGCTTTTCCTTTTAAATTTTCAGGTTTTCATGTAATGGATGGGAAACAAGCTAAAAGACCGGCCATAAAGTAATTCCACTACAGGACTTAAATCATGGATTATTTTTCAGTTTGCCATCATGCTGTCATATATTTTTTTGCTTTGAACTCATTACAAAGACTTCAGTTAAAAAGCAAAAACCTCTTAAATCACTGCACAGAGATTTTCCCAAACACTGACCGTCAGAGAGGGAAACTTAAATGTAAGCCCAGGATACTTTGTCCCAGCAAAACATATTCTCGTCAAAAGTAAATCAAAGAAGAGAAAAAATTGTCTTGCAGGGGTGTTGTTGAACAAACATGCAACTGCCCCATGGATTTTTTGTAAAATCCACAGGGCAGTCTATAAATCCGGAAGCTCATAGAAATCCTCTACTGTAATTATAGAGAAAAAAAAAAATTGTTCTTTATAACTTGTTTTCCACTTTGTTTGAGCTTGCTTGATGATGTTTTGCCCCCCTTGGTGTTTTCCAAACCTCATGCCCTCACTCTCCTGTTTTTATTAGATGGAAAAGCATTGTTAGGCAAGGCTGGCAAGATTTCTGGGGGCATGAATCTGTACTCAGGATTCAAGCTTAAGCTGCTGCTGAACTTGTGACTAAAAATCATCATGTAGTTTAAGAGTCTTTACAGAAAATTGAGTGAAAATTAAAGATGATTCAAATGGTAGAAAAAGACAAACAAAATTCAGACCCCAAGAACTTACATATCTCTAATTGCAGAAAAAGCCTGACTTTTTCTCTCTGTGTGCATGTGTGTGTGTGTGTAAACGTTTTCAGGGAAACCCACGTAATTTAGGTGCCTAAAATGGCACCATTTAAAAATGTTACCAGTGTGCCGATTTGCCAATCTTACAGATGTTTCAGGTTGCAGATGGTGCAGATGTTACAAATTACAGCTGCTCCCATCCTGGTGGGGGTTTCACCCCTCAGTGTCTGCTGGGAGAGCAGCACTGCTGGCTGTGAGCAGACCAGGAGGGACAGAGGAGCAGACCAGAGCTCACAACTCCTTAAGGCCACTTTTCTTAGAGCACATGCACTCTGCATCTTCATGTGCAAGGAATCAAACAAGGCAAGGAAAACACCAGGGAATAAGCAAGGATCTGCTCCTCCAACTGGCAAGTAAGAAGAAATGCACAGCAGTGGCAGCAGGCACAGGGGACCTGGAGAGAGAGCAGGGATACTGTTTGGATGTAGAGGGATGGGGTTAGGAAAGCCAAGGCACAAATGGAATGGGACTTGGCAAAGGATGTGAAGAGTAAAAGAAGGGATTCTAGAAGGAATAAGTCAGGAAAGAAAGGCCAAGGAGTGTGCACAGAGTCCTTCAGATCTCTGAGCTCTCTGCACAGACCCTTGGCTGAGACTCCATGGCTTGTTATCTGTCACAGCCAGGGTTTTACACAGATCTCCCAGATAATGAGCATGGAAAAGAATGACAGAAATGACCACAAAGGCCATGAAGGAGCCCAGCCAAGAGGTGCCAGGAGTCACAACTGCTCTGATTCTTCTGTGAGGGTGAAGACTCTGGTGCACGAGCCAAAGGTTCAATGCTACATCTCTGCCACCTCAAGAAGGCAGTCCCTCTCACAAAATAACTGTGAGTTATTTTAATGAGACTGATCTTCACAACTTCCTTGAAGCTAAAAATGTAACAGACTTATGGACAAACTCTTTCAGAGTTCTTTTGGATTTCTTCCATTGCGCTCACCAGCCCCATCCTTAGTAAACAAAGCTCAGACCTCTCTAAGGCTGAATGAGGGGAAACAGAGTAATTTCTGCAAAGTCTGATCCCAACAAGACAATTATCTAGTGAGCATATAAGGAAATTTCTTCCGCTATCATTCTTCATGTTGTGAGAAACTGCTGCTTCCAACAAGGAGTTTATCATGAACAAATGCTTCCTATGAAAATGTCTTAAAGGCTGTGAGTTAAGCGTGTGTGTGTGTCTGTGCACATGGGTGTGCTGGGGCAGGGATGGGAACTACACACGGAAAACTTCTGTAAATTTTCCATAAAACTAAACTTTTATAAAGGCACGAGCTTGCACAAATATAGTACAAGCAAAATTGCCACAAGATTATTAGGTAGTTTGATTCATTCATTCTGAAGAAGGGCAATCATATGATGATAACTTTTGATAGAAAGTGTAAGGTTTGTAATGTTTGTAATGGGAAGATAAACAGAAATGTCACCATTCACTTGAAGTTTGGATTTGCTTTTCCCAAAGGGAAATGCCACAATTCAGTCAGAGGATTGCTTTGGTTTTTATTTTTGCTGCCCTTCAGTAACACTGAGGTACAGCCCCAAGATCTCTTTACCTGGTAGGCAGTGAGGGCTAGGTTACATTGACATGTACCAGGTGGTGCCAGCAATTCCCACCTTCCTTGTTCTCTGCAGGGCTCCACTGCCTCAGCTGCTCCTCCCCATGCTCTGAGCATGATCTGCTCCCCATGGCAGCTTTCTGCTCTCCCCTGGTACAGACCATCCTCCCAGCAAAAGGTGAGTGCAGCCACCGGAACTTGCACCACCTTCCTACACAGCAAACACCTGACTGAGAGAGATGGCTTTCCCTAAGTGCTACGTGTTATAATACTGCAACTTCTCAGCTGCTGAAAGCCTGAATTTCTGTGCCCGTTTCTCCTTCCCCAAAATGTTACATTTCGCACCCCAAACCTGCAAACCATTCCTCTCATCAAGGAGGAATGTCTACCCCACGCGTATTTAAATGCTACCACTTAGCTCAGCCTCCTTTCGTAAGACCTATGATGTTTTTTGCCCAGTTTGTGAAATGCCTTCACTTTATCAATATATTACAGAACTTAGCAAAACTATAGGGGTGATGAAAGGATTGAGAGTAGCTCTGCAGAGTAGGACTGAGAGATACTGGAGAAGGAAATAGTGGATATGAGCTGGTACTGTGTGCTTCAGCCCTGAAACCCCTCTGTACCCTAGGCTACATCTAAAAAGGATGTTCAGCAGGTCAAGAGAGAGAATTCTGTCCCTCTTTCCAGTAAAACATCGGAACATGCTGCCCGTAGATGTTGTGGATGTCCCACCATTGGTAGTGTTGAGGGTCAGGTTGCATGAAGGTCTGATGAACCTGGTCTAGTGGAAAGTGTGCCCGACCATGGCAGGGAGCTCGAGCTAGATGATCTCTAAAGGTCCCTTCCATCCCCACCCTTTCTGCTATTTCATTATTTTAGGGCACGTGGGACTGAGGGGAGAGAAATGAAATGTGATCATGGCAGCTGTTGCGATCCGGTTTAAAACCAGAAAAGCGAAGAAAACTAAGTCACTGTGTACAATCCGGAAAGAACTTAGAAAGTTCAAAATCTTCCCAAGAACGAGATTAAAACCAAACAAGGTTAGATGTTGGTGCAAAAAAACGGATACAGTTTATTTAATAGTAAAAGAGGCATAGAGAAAGAAAGAAAGAGAAAAGAAGGAGCGAAAGAGAAGAAAAGTAGTATGTGGGGGGGTGGGGGGACAGAGAGAGTGACAGGGGTCAGGTGGAAGCCTATCACCCACCGTGGATCCCAATGTTGTCTCGTTGATCCCCTCCACCCACTCTCCTAGTGGTGAGGGTCCCCCACTGCCACACACCACCATAGGCTGAGGAGTATAAAATCCCATGGGTTAATACACATTTTGGGCCAGGTGGGAA
Organism: Petroica traversi; assembly: GCA_025920805.1. Classification (NCBI taxonomy): domain Eukaryota; kingdom Metazoa; phylum Chordata; class Aves; order Passeriformes; family Petroicidae; genus Petroica; species Petroica traversi. The sequence goes on from JAHLSL010013220.1 coordinate 119,644, forward strand.
TGCCCACATGCCCCTCTTGCAGGGGCCAGGTTGACACTGGCCCTTGTAACACTGGGGCTCTGTTGCATCATCTCTGGTGCTCTGGTGAGGGTCTGGGGACCCCTTTGGGGGGCTTTGATGGGCCATGACAGCCCCTGTGCTGTGGATGAGCTTTCCCCCAGGAGAAGGGCCCCTCAGCTGAGCTGCTCACAGCAGAGGATGGGCGATCACTGCCTCTCAGTAAAGGTTTTCCAACACACACCCAAAGCCTCTCTCCCCCCACACTTTGGTGTGAGGGTCTGTGCAGCCTGGCAGCTGAGAGCCCTGGGGCTCTCATCTCCTCCCTGAAGGTGCTAAACCTATGAATGGCCCCAGTCCTGAGTTGTTACTTTATCTTATCCCCATCAGTGATATGGAGGGCCTCAGTCAGAAGGCCTATACAGGGTGTGATGGTATTCTTTGCAGCTTTTGTAACACAGTTCTGAAAGTCCTTCACAAAAATCTTTAAGTAAAAAACTATAATATTTCAGTCTCTGACAGCAGTGAGTTACTGGGGGGATGTTCTGGGGTACAGATATGCAAGAACTCAAGATGAACAGAGCACTTTGGGTAAGAGACCACTTAAAGTATGAAATGCATCTCCTGTGGCTTTAGTTTTCCACAGAAAAGAGGGAGTATGTTGGTATTCTGAAATTCCAGGTGCTGCCTGAATATTTAGACCTTTAAAAGTCCAATTCCAAATGGAAAGGAATGTAAATAGCAAGCTTTAAAAGGCACTTACTCACACAAAGAGAAACACCCCTCTGAAAGACAACACAAAAAAGTCCCAATGAACAAACTTCCATCTCTTTCACTGTGGATTGTTAAGCGCCAGAGTTTGGCAATGGACTTCCTGCTTTTTCACAGATTTGAAGAGAGATCCCTGCACCCTGAGGCAGATCCACACAGTGGTTGCACACAGCATCCTTGACTCACACCATCCAACTCTCAAACTAGGAGAAATTAGTTCCAAATGGAAAAAGAACTCCATGGGCTGATGACTCCCAGGGATGACAATAGCCAGAGGCAAGAAGGAATGATGGCACAGCACAGCCCACATGGTGATGGATCCTGGGCTCTCCTGAGTCATGACAGGGTTCCTCTGACCACTGTACCCCACTCTGGAGGGACAGCAACTCCAGCTCCTTCCTGAGGCCGTGGGGAGGAGCACAAAGGCATTACCTTCCCGAAACACAGAGACTTGGAAAGTGGAGAGGCACTCTGGGCAAGTCCCAGTGGAAGTGGATGGTGCTGGAACAAAACATTGCTTTTTGTTTCACCCTGAAGCAGGGACACAACCCACAGGGGCGGGACTCTCACCTGGCCTGGCCACCAGCACCCATGTTCTCCAAATCCCAGCATTGCCCAGTGAAAGGCAGTGAGAGGAAAAGGCATTGTCCATTCACAGGCAGTTCATGCTGACTGGTCTCCCCACTCTGCTCATCACAGAAAACCTTGGCAAGGTGTCAGGAGCAGGGATGAGACACAGGGCCATGGACACATGATGCAGATGGCCAACGGAGAGCAATGTGGAAATGCAGAAGTTGAAAACAAGAAAAGATATTTTCTTTTTTCTCCTGACAACATGCAATGGTGGGGACATCACCAGCTGATGGAGGGTGACATCAGCAAGAGGCAGATTGTGACATCTCATCCCTCCCTGCCTATATTCAGATGTGGGCAGAGCTGGGGCCAGTCTGGCTCTATCCTGAACTACTACTGGGTATGACTGTGAGGTGTGGAGGATCAAGGCATGTTTCTCTGGTGCTGAGTGGTGCCTGTTCTGGCAGGTCCCAGTGCCAGTCCCAGAACAACCAGCAGTGTTTCTCCAGCCCTACCTGCTTGGGACAGTAGGGCACTGTGTGTGCTTGCAGCACTGAGGGTGAGCTGTGCAGGAAAACATTCCCCTGGGGTTACCATAGGGCTCAGGGGGCTGGGAGGGTGTCCTTCTCCAGTGGCCTGGACATTCCTTCCTCCTCTTTCCTGAAATGTGTGACACCAGCAAAGGGGAGCAGCTCATAATTCTCAGCTCTCCATGTGCTGCAGAAGCCAAATATGGCCACAGAGATAGGTGGCAACTGTGCCATCTGCCAAGACACCTGGCATGACGTGGCTTCTGCTCTGCCCTGTGGCCACCGTTTCTGCCAGGGCTGCATCCTGCAGTGGGCACAGATAAATCCCGTGTGCCCCCTCTGCAGAAGAGCGATAGACACCGTCAGGATTTCTGACCAAGCAGGCGAGACTCTGGAGATTGTCATCTCAGCCCCTGAGCATCTGCCAGAGGCCATGAGCCAGGCAGGGAGAGCTCCCGGCAGCCGGGATGAGAACAGCCCCCATTCTCCTGTGCTGCCCCATCCCTCTTCTCCCCAAGAGACACCAGCCCGAGCTGTCGGCGGTATCTTGCCTGAGGTCTGGGCAGAACTCTTCTGTCGCCAACCGCCACTTCTGAACCCTGTGTGGATTTGGCTGCGCCAAAGGACGGAGACCATGTTCAGGGAAAGGTGGTGGCTGGCAGAAGAGCGCATCCTGGACACACTTTGTGTGTATGGGCCAGACCAAGAAATCATGATCGAGAGCTTGCAGGGAGTCCTGGAGGAACACACAGTGCCGCTGGTCCAGGGCACCATCGACATTGTTGTGAGCCAGTGCAGAGAGGAGGCCCAGAGGCTGCTGCACTCCCACGCTGCCATGGATGTGGATGACAGCCCAGCAGCCAGCAGCAGCTTCAGCCCCTTCAGCTCTCAGATGGGAATTCCAGCCAGCAGCCTTGCAGGCTCCATGGAGGTAGAGGAAGCTGCCACAAGAGAGGGTGCCCACCGCAGGGGTCACACCCACCCCCCAGTTTTTGCCATGCCCGCAGGGTGGGAGCGGGCCCAGGAGGAGCCAGAGCAGGAGGTGGTGATGGTGGCACGTCCCTCTGTCCTGAGCAGTTGGCCCAGACCATCTGGTCCCCTGCGTCCCCCAATGACAAGAGCCCCTAATCCCCAGGACTCTCCCCCCCCCTGAAAGCCCCCCCCCCCCCCCCCCCGCACCTGCCAGCAGCATTTACAAGCCTCTTGCAATCCCTTATTTAAGAAAAAAGGAAATAAATTGGTATTTCCCTCACACAGTCTCTGGGCACTGCTTCCTCAGCCTTCTGGTGCCTTTGCCCTTCCCCTTGTGCCCCACCATGGCTGGAACCCATGTCCTATGGGGTTCTGCCATAGGCTGAGGGCCATGTGGGCAGCACCTTTTCCCACAGGAGACCTGCTGCAGTCAACACTCTCAGGGCCGCAGATGCCAAAGGCAGGGGTAGCTGGTCTCGACACAGAATGAGTGCCAAATGCTCCACTCTGGATCTCTCTGTGGCCTCTTGTCCCTCACAAGAGTCAACAGCACTTCCTATTTTGGGATGAGTGGCAGCATTGGAACCAGCTATTCAAATGTACCTTCTCAATCTCTGAAAAAACCCAACCTTCTCGCCCAACCAGGCTTCCAGCTGCCACTTAATCAATACCCCTGAACTGTCCCACAATAATGCAGAGAGGCCTGTTCTGTGGCATGAATGACACAAAGGGGCTTTTGCTTGGTCAGCAAGGAAGTGTCAGACTGGGCTGGCACAGTGCCCTGCCCAGTCTTCAGGAATCAGGTGCAGAGGACAACTCACAAAAGCCATGTGAGGCAGGAGGAGAAAAGTAGAGCTGCACCCCTGGGGCACCATTTGTGAACTTGCAGATTTCCTTTGCTCAGAGACCCACATGCTGTCCTTTGGAGTGTGTCCTTGTCACCTGAGGAATGCTCCCAGGATGGAGGCCCAGCCTTGTCATTGTGCAGAAGAAAGACCTTGCCAACACAAATGGCACAGAGAATTCTTTCCTAGGCTTGGAGCCTCCTTACATAAGCACTAAGGGAACCCGTTTTACTGAGCAAGCAAGGCAGAACAGTCCCACAGCCCTAAACACATGTGCAAAGTGTTCTTGTGCTCATCCCCCACAATCCAGCAGGGCTGCAGAGAGGACAAACTCCGACTTGTAAACCAAAAGATAAAAAAACTTGTACACAGCTTGGCTCAAAAAGCCTGAATGTAACGGCATCTCCCAGGGAGGCTAATGATAGGCCCTCTGAATAGAGACCAGGACTGTCCCCAGGAAATCATGGCAAGGTGTCAGGAGCAGGGATTAGAGACAAGGGTCAAGGACGTATGATACTGGTGGTTGAGGGAGAGCAACATGGAAATGTAGAAAATAAAATTAGGAAAGCATATTTCTTTTTTTCCCCTGACAGCATGTGCCTGCAGGGATGGAAGGCCTGCTGGGTCATCACAGGCTGAAGGAGTCTAAAGTGCAGATGATAACATTGCCAGGCACTGGATTGTAACCTGATATCCCTCACTGCATATCTTGGAGTTGGAATGCTTTTTGTGCTGTCACTGGGGGTGGAAGTTGGTTTCACAGAGCAGTGGACTGTGACATCACAGGGGGATGGATTGTGACATTGTGCCCCTCACTGCTTACATTCAGACATTGGCAGGGCCACTCTGGCTCCAGCCTGAACTCCCACTGAGCAAAACTGCAAGGCTGAGAGGAACAAGCCAGGCTTCTCTAGTGCTGGGTGCAGCCTGTTCTTGGCAGCTCTCAATGCCAGTCCTGGAGGCATGACTCCTTCTTTCTCAGCCCTGCCTGGCTGGGGCAGCCATGCTCCCAGCCAGCTCCCAAGTGTGCTGTAGAGCCCACATATGGCCATGGAGACAGATGGCAACTGCTCCGTCTTCCAAGACTCTTGGAAGGATGTAACTTCTGCTCTGCTCTGTTGCCACCAGTTCTGCCTGGGCTGCATCCTGTGGTGGGAACAGAGAAATCCATCGTGCCCACTCTGCAGGACACTGAGCGAGTCAGTCTCTGATCATGGAGACCAGTATCTGGAGACAGACAGCACTGCCCCCGAGCAGCTGGCAGTGTCCTCCAGCCAGGCAGGGAGAGCTCCTGGAGGCCTGGACAAGAACAGTCCCCATGGACCTGCCAGCTCCTCCACAGGGGACCCTGTCCCCAGCTGAGGACCTGGACTCCTCAGTACTAGACTTCCTGGGTGGCCTCCTGCCCATGTGTGGGCTGAGCTTTTCCATAGACAACCACAGCTGCTGGAACTCATGCAGCCCATGCTGTGCCAGAGGCTGGAGGTGATATTCTGGCACCAGTGGTGGCTGGTTGAGGCCTCAGAGAGCTCCATCCTGAATGATCTGTGTGTAAACAGGCTGAATGCTGAGGGGTTGGTTCAGGTGCTGCAGGCTGTCCTGGAGCAAAACATGGCACCACTGGTGCATGGTGTCATCAGCATCACTGTGGGCCAGTGCAGCAAGGAGACCCAGAGCCTGCTGCGCTCTGGTGCCACCAGGGACGGGACTAACAGCCCTGTGGCCAGCTCCAGCTCCAGCTCCAGAAGCTCCAGCTTCAGCTCCAGCAGCTCCGAGACCAGCAGTTCCCTAATGGGGACTCCTGCCTGTGGCCCCAAAGGCGATGACATGGAGGAGGAAACCAGCACATTGGAGGCTGCTTTCCCTGGAGGTCCCAGCCACTCCCCACCTATGCCTGTCCCCATGGAGTGGGACTGACCCCAGGAGGAGCCAGGGCAGGAAGTGGTGACATCAGCAGATCTTCTTGCCCAGGGCATCAGACTCAGTCCCTCCACCCCTGTCCTGGGCTGGGACCAATTGCCGCGGGGACCCTTGCATCCTGTTAAGAGAAGGGTCCCCAGCCCTAGGACTCTCCCCAGCCCTGCAGGAAGCCAACCCACCAGCAACTCTAGCAGCACTCTCACTAGTCTTTATTGAAGGAAAAGGAAATAAATTGTTATTTCCCTCACACATTCTCTGGGCAGTGCTTTGTCCCTGCAGGGCAGAGATGCCAAAGGCAGAGCAGGCAGCAGAGGCAGCTGGTCTTGACACAGGACTATGCCCTCAGCCAACCTCCAGTGCTCCTCTCTGCCCAGCCACTGGCACTTCAGCTCTGCTCTAGTTTCTCTGCACTGCTGCCTCACTGCGTGGAGGGCTGTCCAGGAAGGATGTACAAAGTACAGGTGGGTGAGAGAAGAGAGGCAGAAAAATCAGCAGAAGAGAGACAAGGAGCGTGAGGTTGAGAAGATACAAATGCAGAAAAGAGGCCTGTGCTCCAAAGTCACCTTTTTGCCTGTAAGCTGTGATTTTGTGCTCTCCCAAAATCCCATCGTTAAAGTACCAGGAAGGCTTGGGTAGGGAAGTGTCTTCTTCCAGGCTGAATCCTCTCAGCAATAGCTTGGAGAGAAAGTGTGATGGTGGCTGTGAAGGTTGGAATGGGTACCACAGTTTACAACAGGATACAGCTGATTTAGAAGGGACCTACAATAACCATCTAGTCCAACTGCCTGATGCCTCCAGGTATGATCTAACATTAAAGCAGGGTGTTATAAGGACATTGCCCTTAATGGGGCACTGGAACACTAGCAGACTTAGGGCATTGACCACACCTCGAGAAAATGTTTTCTTATGTTAAGTGTGAACCTCTCTAGTGCAGCTCTGAATCACTCACTCCTACTCTGTCACTGAATCCGAGGGAGATCTTGGAAGGTCCCTTCTAGACTACTCCATGATTCTGTCTGAGGAGATGAGCACCTCCCTCTCCACAGCTCCTCCTTAGGCCTTTCAGTCTGTTTTTCTCCCAGCCAGACAACCCAGAGAGCTCAGCTGCTCCTCTGAGGACAGGCATTCCCTGTCCCCGGGTACGCTGCCTTCCTCCATATCCATTTCATGCTGCTGATGATTTCCCAGTGCTCCTGAGAGGAGACATGGGTGTTAATGTCTTCACAAATGATTTGATCTGAAAGAACCAATCAGGTCCTGGAAAAGAGGCTGTGGGTCTTCACTAACCAACTCTGTAACTAATCACTTGAAAGGGCCAAACGGTTTCTGGAGGAACAGGTGTCGAGGTCTTGACAAATATGAAGTGGGTGAGTCTGTTGCAGAACTGAGCACAGCTTGACCATCTGAAAAGTAGGGAAAAAATGGTAGACGTAGTGGATTTGAGAATATTGTCAGGATAATTAATCCATGATGCCAGAGGTTTACGTCCAGAAAGGAGACAGAGGAATCCTGTAACTTTATTTGAATAAAGGGAGAGGACATGGGCTTTCCCATGGGGTTCCTCAGATTGTGGAAGGATGCAGCCTCCTTTTTATCCTAAGTTCCTGGCTGCATCTCCCTCTTCCTTTTCCCCATTGGCCAAGATACTCGGAAGGTATAGACTTCTTGAATCACCTACTCTATTCCCCCCCTCTAATATGCACCCCCATTCTGTTATATAAAAGATATAAAAGAAAAGTTTTACTTGTTCATTATTCTACTAGGTCTTTGTTCTTTTTCTCTAGGTTCAGGAATTTAACATGGCCTTGACTGAGCAACAGTATGTATAGATTAGTAACATTTTCTAAAACTAAGAGTTTCTTCTGTTACTTCCCTATCTATAAGTACCTGACCCTATCTACAAGAAGATTCACATAGTCTGTAAGGACACATTAATCTTACTCCTTTCAGTCACAATGCAAACCTCTCCTGCAGACAACTCTTGTCCCACAGACTCACAAAGTAGATCTTGCAATGGAAAGAGACTCCTTAAAGGGAGAAGGTTTGTCCTTTGGTCACTTGAAGTCCTGTTGAGGAGCTGCTTGTGCTTTGGGGATGGACACAAATGATGTGTGTCCAAGTCCTGCAGGTTCATTCATGAGCTTCCTGACAGACTAAGGAGACTGAGGGGTTGTGCTGGAGACATTCCCATCTGGGAACTTTTTTATAAATGCTTCCCTCCCCTTGCTGCCCTCCCCCCACCCCCCCCCACCCCCCAATATTGCCATAATCTTTTGCTTCAAAATAACAGTCTCCTTCTTTTTGGGGAACTTCCCTCTTCTGCCTTCCCAAATCAGGCCATTTCCCAGGAGGAGTAGCCCATGGCCTCCATCCTCCAACTGGAACTTGAGGAAGAACAGGGTTTACTGTTGTGGGAGAGGAGATCTCTTGCCTCCCTGCTTTCCATTTGGGACAGGTTGGTAGGTGTGTATTTCAGGTTTAAACGCCAAAGGAGCTCCGTTTCAAACTTCCCCATCCTCAAGGTCTTCTGTGGGTATCCTTGGACAAAAGGCCTCTTAGTGTGAGCTCCCAGTGGGCAGGTTAAGGAAGGAGGTTGTTATTTCACGATTGCCACTGCTTAATACAGTTGGTTTCTGGAGGAGCCCAGAGTTGGATGTTTTCTCACCTGCCTGCAGAAAAGGAATGTGGGCCGTGGCAATTTTGCTTGAGGATGCGGCAACTGGGAGTGTTCTCTGGCTGACAGAGAGGCAGGGGGGAGGTTTCGGGCAGGAGCAGCAGCCATTGCCTGGGTCATGCTCCAGAGAAGCCCAGGAGGGAGAGGTGTGAGAAAAGTTGTTTCTTATGCGCAGATTTTCTCCTCTTCCAAAAGAAAAGTTGGGCAGACTCTCAAGTCTTGTGCAAACTGGCTGTGTGTTTGTTTTGATGGTGGGTAGGGTCAGAGACACAGATACAGACACCAGCTGAAGGAATAGTGTAATTTACTATAAAGCAAGAGTGAAAAACCCCCCAGAAAAGAATAAGCTAAGCAATGAACCTCATCATTACTACACAGGCTTGCCTCTAGTGATTAAGATACACCACCAGATATCGTAATACTTTGCCCTTCATCCAGATCCACCCATCAGCTGGGGGAAGCTGTCCCAGCAAAGCCCTGGAGTGCCACAGCCAGGAACTGGGAAATCATGTGGTGCCTCCACCTTTTCCAGCCAAAAGGTTTCCAACTACACTGTTTATAATACTGAATGATCAATCTCACAGAATTTCCAGTACAGGGACATCTGACTTCATTCTCCTCTTGGTTTTCTCCCAAAGCCTGCCCAGGGCTCAAGGAGGAACCAAGGGAGTTGTCTTGGACCCTCCAGCCCCAAACAAGGCCACACGTGGCCTGGCCCAGATTCTAAACACCAAAATATAAAAACACGTTCCACCATTTTACCAAATGCGTGGCTCTGCTGCCACCCCAAATGGGTGCCCAGCTTGACTGCAGCTGGGGATCTGCTAGGCATGGCTGGAGATTTTCATGGCCAAAATCCTCCACCACCACCATGTCTACATCTGCTTATTGCTCTGGGTAACACAAATCTGCACTTCTTTCAGTTGAAATATTTAATTTATTGGAGATTGTTACACTTGCACTGCCAATACACAAAAATCAAATTCAGTTTAAAAATCAGATAATAAAATTTTACACCCATGCTGCCTAGGTATAAATACACAAATATAAAGTTAAAAAAACTAATATATTGTTACAATCATTCTATGTAAAGACAAATACCAAGTTCAGTTTAAGAAATTAAATTATTGCAGACCTCTAATCCACTCATGCACAAAGATCAACTGAAATTTAACAATTTATTACATATTTCTACAGCCCATATGCAAATACAAAAATAGCAGTATCCCTCTTTAAGTAACCCTAGGTCTAAAGCTAAGCAACTAGAATGACATAAGTATACAACTCGATACATATTTAAACAGAAATAAATACATATATACCCATAACCATAGATGGTGTAAATATGTATTAGGTATTCCATACTACATCTAACAAGACATACAAAAACATACACATAATAAACCTATGTATAAATATACAAATTTCAGTGTACCAATAAAAAATATATATAACTCTATCAATAGAATTATACAGATATGCAACTATCTATGTATGCAAAGAGAACACACAAAAATATAGCAATGTACATCTAGAAATAGAACTATATATATATAACTATGTGTATATATGTATATACTTGCACATATATATACATATACAGTATATACATAACACATATAAATACAGCTAAATACATATATGAATATACTGATGCAAATATCAGTCTAAATATCTAAATAACCCTTTTCTTCTAACTAACTCCCCTTTCATCTAAATCTACACATCTATAAACACTACTAAATCAGGATGGCTTCCAGCTATCGATGTTCCCAGTTTTTGGAAGACCTTCCTTTTTTCCTCTTCCTGAGCAGACTGACAGAGTTGGAGAGTCTTGTTGCAGTGTCTCACGGCCTTCGGCACGTTTGGCAGAACAGACACCGTGCCACCTTCTCTGCCAGGAACCCCCACACCAGGATGAAATCAAAGAGTCCTGAGACAAATCCAGGCACTCCATCATCAGTAAGAAGTTGCTGGGGAGCTCAAACCAATCCAGCAGTTGAACAGCACCACGGAACCCAGTGCACACCTTGTACAGCAGCTTGATCTCCAGGTGAACGCGGGTGACGCTGGGCTGCGGGAGGACCACGATGCCATCGGTGGGGCTGATGCCGTGCCAGGGGTCTGGAACCCCTCACCCAGGCCGGGATGCTCTGCGCCCTCCACTGACCCCACGCTCGCTCTTCCGCGAGGCATCTTGGTGGCTTCCACCCACCCGGGGCTCGGCTTACCCCTCCAGTTACATCCCGAATTCTGCCGCTGGCCCTGGTCACAGCAGCTCGCCACAATGACGGACGCCATTCCGCGACACACACTTGATGGCCACCTGCTAGCCAAGGAGATAAGCGGGCTGAGCTCAGAGCCCGCCCTGTCCTCCCCCTTCTCCCCCTGACAGCCCCGCCACTCCCTGGGGCGCCATCCCCCAGGCACGGCCCCGAGCAGACGCTGCCGAAGCCGCCGCGCCCCAGCAGCGAAAGCAACCGGTATCGCTTCTGCAGGGCCTCCTGCGCCTTCCCTGCCGGAGAGACGCGACTGTCGGCCTTCGGGCCGGGTCCC
>JAHLSL010013223.1:0-42013 GCA_025920805.1 Petroica traversi
AAAAAAACCCTTAAAGTAACCCTAAAATTAACTCTAAAATGACCCTAAATACAACTACTACCGTAACCCTAACCCTAACCCTAACCCAAATCCTAAGCCTAACCCTAACCGTAACCCTAACCCTAACCCCAACTATAACCCAACCCTAAACCTAATGCCAACCTTATCCGAACCAAACATAACCCAAAACCTGACCCTAAACCTAACTCTAATCCTAAAAATAACCCTAAAAATAACCGTAAAATGACCCTAAAAACAACCCTAACCCTAACCCTAACTATAACCCAACCCTAACCCTAACGCCATCCTTAAAGCGAACCAAACCTAACCATAGACGTAAACTTAACCCTAACTCTAACCCTAACTCTAACCCTAAAAATAACACTAAAATGACCCTAAAAACAACCCTAACCCTAAACCTAACCCTAGCCCTAACTCTAACCCTAAAAACAACCCTAAAAATAACCCAACCCTAAACCTAACCCTAACCCTAACCCTAACCCTAACTATAACCCAACCCTAACCCTAACGCCAACCTTAAAGCGAACCAACCCTAATCCTAAACCGATTCGTAACCCTAACTCTAACCCTAAAAATAACCCTAAAAATAACCCTAAAATGAGCCTACAAACAACCCTAACCCTAACCCTAACCCTAACCTAACCCTAACTGTAACTCAACTCTAACCCTAACGCCAACTTTAAAAGGAACCAACACTAACCATAAACGTAAACCTAACCCTAACTCTAACCCTAAAAATATCCCTAAAAATAACCCTATAATGACCCTAAAAACAACCCTAACCCTAACCCTAACCCTAACGCTAACCCTAACCCTAACCCTAACTATAACCCAACCCCAACCCTAACGCCAACCTTAAAGCGAACCAACCCTTACCCTAAACCTAACCCTAACTAAAACCCTAAAAATAAACCCAAAAATAACCCTAAAATTTGCCTAAAAACAACCCTAAACCTAACCCTAACCCTAACTATAACCCAACCCTAACCCTAACGCCAACCTTAAACCGAACCAACCCTAAAAAAATACCTAACCCTAAACCTAACTATAACCCTAAAAATACTCCTAAAAATTACCCTAAAATGACTCTAAAAACAACCCTAACCCTAACCCTAACCCTAACCCTAACCCTAAATATAAACCAAAACTAACCCTAACACCAACCTTAAACCAAACCAACCCTAACCCTAAACCTAACCCTAACTCTAACCCTAAAAATAACACTAAAAATAACACTAAAATGAACCTAAAAACAACCCAAACCCTAACCCTAACCATAACCCTAACCCTAACCCTCACCCTAACCGTAACCTTAACCCTAACCCTAACTAACCTAACCCTAAACCTAATACTAACCCCAACTCTAACCCTAAAAATTGCCCCAAAAACAACTCTAAAACGACCCGAAATACAACCCTAACCCTAACCCTAACCCTAAGCCTAACGCTAACCTTAAACCAAACCAACCCTAACCCTCAACCTAACACTAACCCTAACTCTAACCCTAACTCTAACCCTAAAAATAACCCTAAAATGACCCTAAAAACAACCCTTGCTGTAACCCTAACCCTAACCCTAACCATTACCCTAACCCTAACCCTAAACCTAACCTTTGACCCTAACCCTAACACCTAACCCTAACCCTAACCCTAAACCCTAACCCCAACTGTAGCAATAACCCTAACAATAACCCTAACAATAACCCTCACAATAACCCTGACCCTAAAAATAACCCTAAACCTAACGATAAAAATAACCCTAACCCTAACCCAAGCCTAACCCAAACCTTACCCTAACCCTAACCCTACTGGCGGTCAACTAACCCTAACCCTAACTTGGACACTAACCCTTACCCTAACCCTAACCCCTAACCCTAACCTTATCCCTAAGCCTAAACCTTAACCCTAACCCTAACCCTAACCCTAGCCCTAAAAATAACCCTATAAATTACCCTAAAAATAAGCCTAAAAATAACCCTAACCCTAAAAATAACCCTAACCCTAACTCTTACCCTAACCCTAACCCTAACCCCTAACTCTAAACCCTAACCCTGTACTTAATTTTTGGGCGGTTTTAGTCAAAATGAGATGAAAATGAGGGAATTGCTTCACCATGTAAACATTCTTGCCCTAAAGAAGCCTTCAGCTCTTTACCAAGACTTGAGTTAAAAATTATTTCTTTAAAAAGGTGCACACCTTATAGTGTCAACATTTTGTGTCATGTAGAATTCATAGGGGCTGACACAGACCGAGCCGAGCTGGAACGAACGCAGCGAGCGGCCCCGAGCTCGGCCGCACCGAGCCAGGCAGCGCCGAAGAGACGAGCCGAGCTGACTGTATCCGAAAGTAGACAACTTTGGCCTAACAGCCGAAAGGGGCCAAAAATGTCCGACTTTAACCGAACAGCCGAAAGGGGTCGAAAATGTCCGACTTTAACCGAACAGCTGAAAGCGGCCGAAACTGTCCGACTTTAACCGAACAGCCTAAAGGGGCCGAACCGAGCCGAGGTGAAACGAACGCAGCGCGCGGCTCCGAGCTCGGGCGAGCCTAAAGGCTTCTGCCGAATCCAGCCGCGATGAGCAGGACTGAGACGAATCCAGCCGTACCGAGCCGTGCTTAGCCGAACCTGGACGAGCTCAGACGCACTTTATTTCTGCCCAACTTTTATTTCCCGATGTGTAAAGTGACAAGGACTCTGCTGAATTCCAGTACGCGAGCAAGAACGGCAGTGAAAGCTCCACCTGAAGTTCATTTATCCCCCTGGAGCCGGCCAACATCAGAAAAGGCAAGGAGGCTGACAGTAGATAGGCAATATTATTTATTGTTTTCTTCCACTGCTCCTTGGTGGCTTTCTTAAAAAAAAAAAAATTGCTGATGCCTTGAACATGTCCCGCAGCATTTCCAAACTTCAAACCGCTGCGGTCCCACAGTGATTCCAAAACATTCTGGTGGGAAGAGCTCTTGTCCTGGGGGCTGGGTGCTCTCGTGACAATTAATTAACGCCAGTGCAGTCACTGCCTAAGGAGTTCCTGCCCGAGCCCGCGCTCCCGTTCCGAATCCATGCTGAAAGGAATGAGAAGGAGCTGTCTTTACAAACAAACTGCGGGCCTACTGGCAGATAAACCCAGATACTAAGAGGTGAAAGCAGGAATGAGTGGAAGCGTAAATTCCAGAGGAATATCTATATCTATGCATAAGATAGTTTTTCGAGGTTTTTATAAGTCCTCTTGGACTTTATAAATATAGGTGTATGGGACAGATTTTTGGAGCTTTTGTAAGTCCTACTGGACTTATGTTTTTACCTGCCATAAAGAGTTTCCCTACTCCAATTTCTACCCGCGCTAAAGAGTTCCCCTACTCTGATTTCTACCCGCGCTAAAGTGTTCCCCTGCTCTGGCTTTTACCTGACCTAGAGTCTTACCCTAATCTAATTTCTACCTTACTCTGATTTCTACCCTACTGTAACTTTTAACCTACTTTAACTTTATATATACTGATTATTATATATTTATTCATTATATTTTTTATAAAATAGTAAATATAAAAGTGTATGTTGGGAAATAACAGTTTATTGGAAAGGTTTTTCTTTCTGGCTGCACAAATTCATGCAGATTTGTCTCCCAAATACTTTATTACATACTGGAGATTAAGTAACGTGTTTAGCCTTACAGCCGATCACAGTTTTTCCTGTATGTGGAATGGATACTGTATGCACAGTGACATATATTTTTTGATTAAAAGTGATTCATGTGGTTCATTTCGGAGAGTCTTAGTGAACTGCACCTCCTGGAATATCCATGTACAGAAATTTGGCTTTGAAATGGGCTAAGAGAAAGAAATGAAAGCTTACTGATCCTTTAAATGTCATCCTAAAGGAAGCACATCTGTCATTTTGCTGAGGGAAGGATAACTGCGTTAACCTTCCTCCCCTGTGCCCTCGGTGAGGCGCTGCAAGACCACTCGGAAGCTTTAGTTCAGCCTCGCTAGGATATGCCGCCCAGCTCAGCTGGTGGGTGATTTTCAGTGTGTAATCCAGGTGCTGTTCCAAGGAGAGAAGCAAGGAAGAGGGTCGAAGGGATAGTTCAGAAGAAAAAAAAAAAAAAACAAACCAAAAAAGTAGTGGGTTTTGCTTTTGTTTTTGTCCGTGACAAGGAGGGAGGGTTTTGGTTGCTGGCTGCATAAATCCATGCAGTTACTGAAAGAAACTTCACAGTTTGGGACATCTGGGAGAGACGAATCTGCATGAATTTGTGCAGCCAGAAACCAAAACCTTTCCCCAAAACTGTTATTTCCCTACATACACTTTCATATTCACTATTTTATAAAAAATATAATTCATTAATATATAATAATCAGTATCTATAAAGTTAATGTATGGTAGAAATCAGAGTAGGGTAGAAATTAGAGTAGGGGAACACTTTAAGTCATGTAAATATTGGACTAGGGGAACACTTTAGCGCAGGGAAAAATTGGAGTAGAGAAATAGAGGTAGAGAGGAATAGAAAAATAGAGAAATTGACTTAGCAAGAAGGGGAAAAATAGAGTTAGTGAGAAATAGAAAAAAATATACACAGAAATTCAGAGGTTAGAAGATGGACAAAGGAAACAATACAGTTAGAGAGAAATAAAAACATGGAGAAGGATAGAGAAAAATAGAGTTACAGTTAGAGAGAAATAGAGAACTTGAGAAATGGACAAAGGAAGCAA
This sequence comes from Petroica traversi, assembly GCA_025920805.1. Classification (NCBI taxonomy): domain Eukaryota; kingdom Metazoa; phylum Chordata; class Aves; order Passeriformes; family Petroicidae; genus Petroica; species Petroica traversi. Next base: position 4,728 of record JAHLSL010013223.1, read on the forward strand.
CACACTTAGAGTGAAATAGAAAAATAGAGACAGAGAAAATAGAGAATTTGAGAAATGAACAAAGGGAGCTATACAATTAGAGAGAGGTAGAAAACCAGAGAAAGATAGAGTGAAATAGAGTTACAGAGAGAGACAGTTGGAGAGAAAATACAAAGTTAGTGACACAGAAACACAGGCACAGAGAAAAAGAAAGACTGAGGCAAATAGTCTTAGACAAATACCAATAATTCCAAATACAGATCTAGACAAACACAATCAGAGAAACAGCAAGACATAAGGAGGAAAAGGAATAGAGTTAGACAGGAAGACAGAGTTACAGGGAGACAAATAGAGAAACAGAAATAGTCACACTCTTATGGATGCTGAGAAACACAAACACAAGCACAGGGTGGACACGAAGGATGGCCCTTTTCCCTGGGAAAGAAAGCTCAGCAACCCTGTTTCTTTATGTCAGTTTCTAGGAGGGCTTTATCAATCCAAAGGCAGTCAGAGTACTTCTTGGTGGTACTTTCCATCTGGGAGAAATCTTTTGCCGTGTGGATTTTTATTGGCCAGGGCCCACTCCCAGCCTCAGGGCCCCAGACACGAAGGATGGCCCTTTTCCCTGGGAAAGAAAGCAGCCCGTACCAGTTGCTTCATGTTCATTTGTAGGAAGGCTTAATCATTCTAAGAACAGCCACAGTCCTTCTTGGTGGTATTTTCCATCTGGGAGAAATTCTTCGTCATGCGGAATTTTAGGTGCCCGAGGCCCCCTCCCAGCCTCGGGGCCCTGCACACCAACCATGGCCCTTTTCCCTTGCAAAGAAAACTAACCACTCCAGTTAGCTCCTGGGCTCAGCACAACCCAGGATGGAGTAGCTCAGGGTGGGCTCCTGGATCCATCCTCTGCTCCTACCCCACAGCTTGGGCCATTCTTGCCTTTTCAGTCTCCCTCAGCTCCAGCATTAAGAAACCGCTTCCCCCAGGCTGAAATAAAAGCTCCATGTTGTCGCTGGGTTATTTGCTTCCTTGGGGATAATTCAGCACATTTAGCTTTCCCCAAGGGTTAGTTTTCCTGGGGGAATCTTTGGCTAGCACTTTGCAGGGTGGTCTTATTGCTCCTCTGAAGGGACTGGGTGGGGAGAGGCTTTATTTTAAAGTCTTTACACTGCTTCATTACAATCTTTGCAGATCATGTCTCCTTTCATATCCCCTTTTTCCACCTTCATTTCCCATGGCTCCTTCTTATCTGCCTTTGGAGGCAGCCCTTGTAAAAAAATAATATTAATAAAGGAAAATCAAACTCCAAAGCTCTGTCCCTGGGCTATTTTCAAGAGAAAGGCCCCTGCCCATTTTCAAACCTCTTTTGAGAGGAATAGATCCTGCTTCTGTGTGCGACACAGCCCCCAGGAAAGCCTTTGAAGGAAATTAAACCAAATTAGTGTCTATGATATAGATGAGCAGAGGAGCTCCCGCTGTGTCCCTGGCCTGGCCCTTGGCGTGATCTTTAACCCCTGTCCCCTGCTCCACTTGCCTCTAATTGACTGTGAAGCACCTAGGGGTGGCTTGTAGGGATCCCATCTGCCCTGAACAGGGAAGGATTCCCCATTCCAAGGGGATGGGGAGGTCTAATGGGCTGAGGAAGGCTGGGATAATGAATTACCTTCCACCTCCCCTTCCTTGTGCTCAGTATCTGATTATGCTCCTTGTTCTCTCTTCTTCCCCCCTAATGAGAGCCTCCCTGAGCCCAGGGGCATACCAGCCCTGCCCTGGAGCCCTGTGCTGGTGGAACTGGAGCTGCTCCTCACCCAGCTCAGTCAAGGAGCAGACGGGAGAGGAGGCTCCTGAGCCTGACAGCCCTGTAGGGTGGGCTTTCACGATGTCCCAGGGCTGTGACAGCTCTTTGAGGTGGGCAACTCCTCAGGGTGGGGTTTTCCAGCACCCTGGCACTGTCACAGCCCCTCAGAGTGGGATTTTCCGTGCCCCTGACACTGTCACAGTTCCTGGGGGGGCTTTCCCAAGGCCCACCCAACTCTTTTTGTGCCCCACCCAACCCTGGAAGGCCCGGCTGTCTTTGGCAGGAACAAGGGTGAGATGTGCTGGTGTTTATTTGGTCAGGACAGCTCATGGTGGGGATTTTGGGTGTGTGAGGGCAATTTGAGAGTCCTGTGGCTGGGAAAGCAGCACGTGGTGGCCTTGCAGGCTGGGCAGGCTCAAGGCAAGTCAAGGGACATTTGCATATGCAAATCACACCACACCTGTGCAAGGAAAGATTTCTTCTTCCCTCCCCTGTCCATAAGGCCTGCCTGGATCCCCCTGAGCCACCACCACCATTTGGTTTCACTAACCCTCAGTAGGGTCACCTGCTCCTCTTCCTGAGAGGGCTCAGAGCAAACCTCGGGGAGCCCTCAGGACAGCTGCCATTGTGCTGAAACGTCTTCATGCAGTGGCCGCAGTGGCACCAGCTGTGCTCCCCTGGCAGGGAGTGAATGGAAGCTCTGGGTTTGGCCAGGGAGGGGATGGGAACAGGAGCATGAAATTTGCTGGTAGTCCTGGAGGGCTGCCTGGCTTGAATGTCCTGAGCTAGGGGAGGATGTTCCAGTCCCAAGGCAGCCTGGCAGTGTCACCTCGGGGCTGTCCCGGAGTGCAGCAGGCAGCGATTTCGGGCCCTGCACGCACTCATGTGCACACAGGCTTCAGAAGGGGCTGCATATTTTATGAGCTTGGCTATAAATAAATCACGGCCTAATTAAACCGTGAAGCAAGAATAACCCCGGTCAGAGCTGAGAGGCAGAGTAAATCCCCGATAGTCAGGAACATGCAGGAGGGGGCGGTAGGTCCCTGCAGCACCGGCAGCAGCCCGGCCCGGGCAGCTCCTGGGCTCAGAGTGGAGCTGAGCATCCCGGGCTGGCCGTGTCCCTGCGATCCCCCATGGGAACAGAGGTCTCGGGAGGCCGAGCCAGGCTCTGAGGCGGACAGAGACCGAGTCATCCCCTCGCTGAACAAGCTCCCAGAGCATCCTTCTCCTCCTTTCCTCTCCTGGTCTGGCTGAACAAATCCAAACCCAGGCATTTGGTTTTGCTTATTCCATGTAAGAATTCACAGGCAGGAGCAGTTTTACTTTAAAGCATCGACTTTGTGGCTGAAGATCCACTTCAGCACAGACCAGCTCAGGCTGGTGCTCAGCCCGGCCAGCACAGCCTGTGGGGTTGGTTTTTGGGACGAACTGGTCCATTTGCAGAGCAGATTCTTGCCCTGCCCGAGCCTGGTGCTCAGCCCTTGATGGGGCTCTGTGAGGAGCCTGCACAGATTTCCTCCAGTCCTGCACTTCTCTGACTGATGCCTGGAAAAGTCCAGCAGCCCCATGGTGGGATTCGATCCAGGGCAGAAGGAAGGGCCAATAAATCCCAGTGAAAGCACAGGATGTGATCGGCCAAGGTGTGCCGTGGGTGAGGGGATATGGGCAGGGCAGGTGACCCTTGCTCCCAGGTCACTCGGGGTCATCTGATGCCCTCCAGGAGCTGCCTGAGCCCTCTGCCGCAGTCTTGTAACATCAGGCATGGTGTGAGACTTCCCTACACGGAAAACCTGACTTTGTACCTAGGAAATTCTCCTCAGCAGGGCTGCCCAGACCCTGGGATGGACAGTGCCCTCTCCTCAGAGCCCCTGGGTGCTTTGCCTGAGCCTGAAGTTGTTGCAGTGCCCAGGTGAGCAGGGCAGGTGGGCCCTGTGACTGAAGTTTAGGAGGCCCAGGGCCATTGAAATGCTGTGGCTCCAGCTCTGGTTCTGGTGGCAGCTCCCATGCTGTGGCCCTTCCCTGCCATGGGCATCAGGTGAGGAGCATGGTGGTGAGGATAGCAAACTGCAGCAGAGCAGAGAATTCAGGGGGACCAAGCCCTTCCATCCTTTGTGTTTTGGTGTCCAGTGCTGCTGTAAATGATAGATGGGGTGGCAGGGCTGGAGCAGCAGGATAAAGTGACAGCTCAGGGTGGCACTGGGGTCACATTAAGCAGCTGTTTGGAGCCCCCCAGTACCCCCAGTCAGCATCCCAGGGCTGGAGTGATGCTTCCCTGCTGCCTCCTGGGATGGCTGGAACACAGCAGTGCCTTCCAAAACCTGAAGAGAGGAGCTGGGCAGTCAGAGAAGCAGTGGGGATCCCCAAGTGCTTAAATATTCTAATCACTGCATCTTCTGGGAGAAAATACTTTTCATTTTCACCACATAAAGAATATGTCTTGAACCAGAAGGGGTTTGCCTAATTCATCATGCTTGCTCTGCACACAATACCAGGGCTGACAAGCAGAACATTTTAAAATGAGAGAAGTGGACATAATTAATGCTCATGAATTGCAAACGCTTCTTTATTAAAGGGCTTTTGCTTGCCCTGGGACCATCTGCTTCATATCACTGGGCCGGGGTCCTCAGGCTATAATAACTTGCAGCTTTAATAATTTTACCTCTTAATTAAAGCTCATCTCAAAGTGCAGGAGCACAGACATGTTCCAAGCCCAAATCTGATTTTTAATGGGACAAACCTTGAGGGATGTGTAATAGAATTTGCATCTTTTCCTTTGCACCCTCCCCGCAGGGAGGTTGAGTTAAGGAGCTGCCTGCAGAGTTACCAGTGTCCTCTGAGGTGGGCATTTTAGGGACAGAAGGATCAGGAGCTCTGCTCTGCTGGGATGGCCACAGACCCAGTGCAGGGGTGAAGAGCAGAGGAGCCTCTGCTGCTATCCCAGTCCTCCAGGGGTATGCAGGCCTGGTTGCTGGAGCAGAGCTGGGTGCACCCCATCCTGGCTGGGGTACCAGGGCTGCCCTGGGTGCACCCTATCCTTGATCCCAGTGAGGCACTGGGAAAGCTCCTGCCTAAGCACTGGGAGGCTGCTGCAGCTTCCCCTGTAAGGGGATCCCAAAGCAGTGCTCCCTGGAGCTAGGTTAGAAAAGCCCGGGGCTGCAGGAAAGCTGGTCCAAGGTTCAGCCTGGTGCTGCTGGAGCCTTAGAGGACCCCATGCAGTGCACCCCAAACCTTCCCAGAGCTGACCCCATCCATAGCTGCTCTCCCCACAGATCCAGGTGACCTCTGGGGACTGTGCTCCATGGGGGTGGGATGAGTTGACAGCCCATGAAATACGGTGGATTAATTCCCACTTCATTGTGCCAGACACAAGGCCAAAGGTCGAGGTCCATGAAGAAAACTGGGTATGAATTAATGCCCTGCACTCCACACATTGAGGTCTTCTTATGAACAGAACATTTCACTGGAAATGTTTTAATTATTCATGTGTTAATTGAGTGCTGTAGAACTTGATTCAGTGAAGGCCCATTAAGGAGGAAGAGTTTGGGTTTTGAATGACACTTTATTTGTCCAAACTGAAAAATCAATAAATAACCTAAAAATCATAGAGACATCTTGATCCTCTCCTCTCCTCTCCTCTCCTCTCCTCTCCTCTCCTCTCCTCTCCTCTCCTCTCCTCTCCTCTCCTCTCCTCTCCTCTCCTCTCCTCTCCTCTCCTCTCCTCTCCTCTTTTCCTTCCATATTTACCTTTCTTTTCCATTTTATCCCTTCTCCCTCCCTCTTTCTCCTTCCCTTTCCCCCTTTCCTTTTCCCCTTTCCTTTTCCCCATTCTTAGTGGCTGAAGTGCTCCAAGTAAGCCATAGACAGAAGTCTCTCAAAGTGAGCTGTCCAAGTCCATCAGCCCTGGAAAGACCCTCGGACAGACAGAGCTGTGCTCAGGTGGGGAGATGAGGACTCTGCTCCCCCAGGGACTCTACCCTGGCTGTGCCCCAGGTCCCTCCTGCCCCAGCAGTGAGGCCAAAGAGCTGTGTTGGGAAACACCTCCAAACGAGTGCGCTATTCAGGCACTGTCCCGGTGTGGGTGTGGGCACGGAGAGCCACGGGAGGGGTTCTGCTCCTGGGGAGCCGCTGGGCCATCAGGAGTCCCCTCGGGGCAGGAAGGGCTGCGATGCTGCAGGCAGCAAACACTCAGCATCTGCAGCAGAGCCAGGGCACTAAAATCGAGTCATGTCTTCCCTTTATATTCTTGGAAGTTCTGAGGAAAACATTTATTTTAGTCATTGCGACAGTTTCCTTTTGTTTTTGCTTTGCTGACAGAAGCAGCTGCTTTTCAACAACGTTTTAAAGAGCAACCTTCTGGTTCTGGTTACAGAAAACAAAACAAACAGCTGCTTTTCTGTAACCAACATTTACTTTAAGGAAAATTCTTGCTTTTAATGAAAATTGGAACAAATGATTGATCATCGTTTTGTTGGGGGTTTTTTTCCTGCAAAAATTGTAATTTCCAGTGACACGTCTCCAGCCAAATTTCCATTTGGATGGGGAGTACACAGCCAGCTCTGCTGGGAGTTTCTGCCTGTCTGGGCTCACCCAGAATTAGGGGATGTCTGCTCAGATCCGTGACACTGGAGGGTGCAAGGAATTACCCAGGGGAGCCCCTGCTCCTGCTGGCTCCAATTAAAACATCGGAGTGTGGCTCTGTGAGGGAAGCACTCATGGATGAGGAGCTGACACTGTGCTGGACCAGGCTGCAGCTCAGAGTTCCACTCACTGATTAGAATTAACTTTTGCCCCTCAAAGGGAATCCCCCTTGAAAGGGGATGGAAAAAACCTGTTTTCCTCCCGTGCTTGTAGCACTGGCTTCCCTCACCAGAGACACAGGAGTAGGGATTCCTGGCTGATTTCTCCTGAAGCTCATCCATTATGGATGGAGTTGTCTGGGAAGGGCTGTCTCCACAAGCTCTCAGTGTTGTGTCTCTAAGAATCTTCAATCACACTCCAGGAGAAGATTCCCATCACATCTGTATTTACCTTCCATGCTTCCCACACTGTGTCCAGCGTCCTTCCAGCCCCTGCCCCTGAAATAGTCCCTCTGATGAAACAGGGTCCCTGACACAAAGTTCCTGACAAAAAAACACAACAGCATAAAAAATATTGCCCATATTGAGCTCCAGACCATGCCCAAAGTCTTTGGGCTTTTCATCTCTTTGGGGGTGTCTGTACTGGGCATGGAATAAATCACCAGCCACTCAAAACCACTCGGGTTAACAACCCAAGGGATCTCCATTCTTTATCTCCAATGACTGTATTGGACCTTTTGATGGCTGTTTAGCAGAATTCCTGCTGGAATTGCAGGGCACTGTCCCTTCCCTGCTGGAATAGCAGGGCACTGTCATTTCCCTGCTGTCACTGGGGCCAAAGGAGGGCTGGCAGGGAGGAACAGGCTCCTTGCAGGGACCAGGTAGAGGACTTGGAGCTGAAACCTTGAGTCTTCCCTCTGCTCTCCCACTGGGACCATGGGCCTGTCCTGCTGTTCCTGGGCTGGAGATACCCAGCAAGGCCAGGAACTCAGAGAGGGCTGGCTCTGACCAGCCCTCTCTGTCACCCTTTGGGCACGTCCAGGGATCCAGGGGCAGACGCAGCCTCTTGTGCCAGGGCCTCCTCGCCCTCATAGACACTGAACAGAGGATGGGAGGCACAGGAAAATTACAGAAGGTAAATGAATCTTCCAATTTCTCCCCAAATGAGTTATTAATCATATCTCATTTACATATTCATTAACCATAATACACACCATATTTTTATTAATGTGGCAAAGAAGCAATTACAGGTGAAAAATGGGTTGTCTGTTTATTTTATACAAGGATCTTGTTCCTCATTTACATGAGTCAAAATTGATGTTTTTTTCTTGCGACACAAAAAAGAAACTGCTGGAGATATGTTCCAGCCTGAGCCCATGGAAAGGGTGTTTGGATGAGCAGCTGGGAATTAAACTGGTATTGAGGGATTTTCATCTCTTTGGCCAGGTATGGGTTGTACCAGGGCAGTCCTGGGCTGGGACAAGGGGGAGCAGCCTGGAGCACATATTTTCCAGCCTGGAGCAGGCATTTTCCAGCATGGAACAGGTATGTTTCCATCCAGTGCCTCCTGTTTGAAGGGTTTCAGAAAATGCCGTGGGAAGTTTCTGCAAACCAGCACAGAAATCCTCTCTGTGCATTTCCACTCAAGCAAAAGAAATGTGGGGAGCAGAACTACCAAATGAATATTCAAAGCCCGATTCTGAATTGATTAGAAGGGGGAGCTATCCAATGGTCAATAGTTTCTTTTATTCCTATGGAAGTGAGATGAAGTTTTGGGTTAAAATGCTTGAGGAGCTACAACCTCAAGTCTTTCCCACTTCCCTCCCTGGAGTTTTATGATGAAAATTAGTGGATTTCAATACATTTTTGGTGAATCAGGCCTGAGCCACTAATTCAAGGGGGGAACTTTGTTTTTCCCAATTGCCATTTCTTTAGTCCAGAAGATTAAATTGGGCATAAGCAAAATTATGTGGCAGAGAAAAAAATACACTGTTGATCAAAATCTTGTATTAGGAGTTCCTGTGAGTCAGTGGTGTGTTGGGACCACATTGGGAATCAGGGGAGCTCCCTGGCAGGCCCAGCAGGGCTGTATTCCATGGACATAATTTCCTCTCTGCAGAGGATTCACATCTTACATAGCTCTGCCAAAGCCGTTCCTGACCACAGGGCTTTGCCTTAATCGTTATAGCAAAGTTGCTTTCCTGCAGTTAGGACCAGCACATGCCAACACTGCACTAACCACAAGAACATCACACAGTGCTCCAGGGGATCTGCTGGAAACCAGTGGGCATTGCTATTCTCACTTTCCAGAGGGGAATCTGAGGCACAGGGAAGACCTTGGATGCCTCTGAGTGGCCTGGGCTTTCAATGAAATGATCTTTAAGGTCCCTTCCAACCCAATCCAATCCAATCCAACCCAACCCATTCCATGATTCTGTGATTTTCTCCTGTTGGTATCAGTTCCCTGGGGCAGGATGAGTCCCAGTGTGCCCACACAGGACCAGCTTAGCTGTGCCTTGCTGTGGCTGCACCAAACTGCTGTCACCACAAACAGGGTGATTGCGTGGTGGTATGACTGTGATCCTGAAGGACTGCCTTTCTCTGCCTTTATTCTGGTCAATCCATCAATCCTGCAACAGCAAACCATCTTCTTAATAAAGTTTGCCATTACTGGGCTACCTGAATTCCAACGCTGCCCTGAGCCTCCACCTTTTCTACTCCTCCCTCCAATGTGCCACCTCTGGCTCAGAACCTGTGTCCCTGTGGGTGGCCATGGGCTCCCAGCTCAGCACAGGAACCTGTGGAAGCAATGCCTTTCCATCCAGCTGTGATGAAGGTGCCTCTGCTGGATCTGCTGCCCAAGCCATCCCCAACAAAGCCAAGAGATTTATCAGCAGTGGAGCCCAGAGATTATCGGCAGTGGAGCCGGGGAAGCCAGTTTTTATCAACTCCATTTCTGCATCATTATCAGCCCTGTTAAACCCAAGTCAACTCCCCCTGGCCAATGCACCCAAACATTTCTTCTCCGCTTTGTTTCCATCAATGCTTTTCTTCCTGGGCTGTGATGAGCTGGCTATGGCACAAAAACACATTAGTTCCAAGGGAAAATACTGATGCTCCTGCGTCATCCCGTGGCACATCTGTGGTCCCGGGGGCCAAAATACCAGCCCTGCCCAGCCGACCAGGTCAGGGGAAGCAGGAGGAAGAAAAATAAATGTGATGACAGTTGGGCTCTTGCAAATGAGTCGTGGTCTGAAAGAAGCCAGAATAAGCGTCTCGAACTGAAGCACGCGGGGCTGCAGCGGTGGGGAAAGGGGGAACGTGCAATGTTCACACCATGGGGGCAAAGGTCTGCAACATGAGCAGCAGCACTCAGAGAGGCAGATTTCCTGCCTCATAATGCTCCAGGAAATACCTGGGCACTTGCTGCTCAGCTGTGTCCAACATCTGTGTGCAACAGAAGGAAGGAGAGTGGGAATGCTGTGGCAGAGGTTCCTCCAGCCCAGGTTTGGGGGCACAGCCTTGTTCAGGTGTGTGCTTGAGCTCTGGAAGGCCCCCAGGTCCTCAGGTCTCCCTTGTATTTTAGCCAGTGTGCTTCAGACTGAGATGTCTGGCCTAAAACCTCTCTAAACTCATGCACAGAGATGTGGTTTGAGCCCAAGCTTGGGTTCAGTTGTGTCCAGAAGGACTGAAATGTGCTGTTCACAAGGACCTAAGCTTGCTGCTGAGGGGCTCTGGGTTCAAGGAAAGGCTGCTCATGAATGCAGGAGAATTTTGCCTCCATCTCCTTTGCGATGAAGAGTTAACTTGGGTCTGAACAGCACATTTTGGGGTTTATTGTCCTCCAATGCCACCAAGCAATTCCCTGGGCTGCTTTTTCCTTTTTAGTTATTCCTTTTCGTCTCCTTCCTGCACACCACGAGTCTCTGGGTGGTTTGTGCACACTTGGCTGTGGCTCAGATCCCTGTGGCCCTCTCCATTCCTCCAGCATCTGCTCTGATTTCCAGTTAACTTCTGCTCCACCAGAAACCTGAAAAACTTCTCCAGCAATGTCAGAAAGCTCCTTCGGTTGATATTTATTCAGGATTTCGCTGCCTGTAAGAAATGTGAAAGCCATTTCAAGTGATTGATCACTCTGATCTGCTTTGCTCCGTGCTTTCTTGGCCAGGTTGAGATTTGGCTTGAATTAATGAAATCTGGAATTCTCTTTGAGCAGCAGTGTGGTCAGTCACAGCTTCTGGCCAGAGACAAAATAAAGGCAGAGCAGGACCAGGCAGTGAGAGCCAGGTGAGATTCTTAACTGAACCCCTGCCTGTCTCACCTGCACAGTGGTGGCTTACAGGTATCCTTCACAACACTGCTCAGCTGAACCCATGGTCAGCACCAGCAGTGGGTTATTTCTGCACCATCTGCATCCAGAGCTACATCTGCCCCTGTTTGTTTGGGAACAAGCCCCAACTCCTGCCTTCAAAGCAGAGCCAAGCTGCCAGTTTCCAGTGCAGCTCCTCATGTCCACTAAATCTGGAGAGGGTTCTCTGTCTGCTGCTTCACCCCCTCCAAATCATTTTGATCACAGCTGCCCTTCCCACAAATCTGCCATGGCAAACAAACAGCCTCATCCCACACTTGGTGCCTGCATTAATCCATGAAAGGCATTTGGGGAGATGTGTCAGAGCTCCTGGCAGCTCTGGGCCTGCAGGGCTATACTGCCAAGGGGGAGCTTTCAGCCAAAAAACCTTGACACATTTCTCCTGCAGGAAAAAGGCCCGGGGGGGGTGAAACGTGGGAGCAGATGGCAGCTCTGGATGACAGCAAAGAGCTGCTGAATCACACAGCCCCCGTTCAGTGCTGGGGAGGGGCGGCAGAGGCAGAGCTGGTGGGAAGATGGCAAACCCTGGCACACTGCAGTCTGGGCGTGCTGGGCTGTGTCTGGGCACGAGCCTCAGATGGAAACCAGGCTCACAACCACTGCTTTCCAAGAGACTTGGAGTCATGGAATCGGGAAGAAAAACCATCCAACTGTGTTTCAGGACTGGTGCTGTTCAGCCCCACAGCACAGGCTTTGTGTTTGGGTTGCTGCTCCTGTCCTCTCTCCTCAGGGAATTACATTTCCTGGCCTTTTTCTGTCTCAGATCAGACCTTTTCCCCCATCATTCTCCTGCTTGTGTGAGAGTGTCTAAAGAGGGTGCAGACAGTGCCCAGGGCAATGCCCCACTCCCTGACATTGCTCTGCTGCCCAGTGCTGGGGTCTGTGACAGCACATCCCAGATTTCACACCAGGGAAAGCTAGGTCCATGTGTCTACAGGAACACCCTTGGAACAGGCCCTGACAACCACTCACACCTGAGGTGTTGTGCAGGGCAAGGCTGCAAGGTCTTGGTGATGAAGACTCTTCTATTGAGACCAGGTGGGAAAATGAAGGCTTGGGTGAGGAGTTTCCCCTATAAATCCCAGAAAAGCCAGATGAGAGCCTTTGTCTCCCTGTTCACCAGACCATGCTGCTCCCTGGGAAAGTCCTTGGGGTAATTTTGGTTCCTGGGGAAGACAGAACTGTGATGTTTCAAATCAGGACCAGAGGGAAACACTCACATTTTCCCACAGGCTGGAGCCAAGGAGCTCTTAAGCTCTGAGGTCATGCTCCAGGGAATGCTTGTCCCATGAGCTTGCTGGGGATGGGGAGGGAGCAGGTGGCTCTGTCCCACCCTGGGCTCGGGGTGGGCTCCTCCAGGCCACCCTGAATCCTCCACTTGTAAATACCACCAGAGGCCCAGGGAGGACAACATCCCAGGGAAAAGGGAGTGGGAAATTTTCCCCTAAAAGAGTATTTTTTTTTTGTAACTAAGGAAGTAATTATCAGCAAAATGGGAAGCCTATGGCTGAAAACCATTTGGTTTTTTTTTTTCAAAGAACATTTCCAAATGGAACATGGGAGTGTTTAAACAAACACCTCAAAGCAAGACAACTTGGAAGCGGCGTTTAGGTACAATGAAACAGCTCTAATCACACTGGTCCATTACTCCTGACAAGAGAGATGAGGAGCTGCTGAGCATCCCTGTCGAGGGGAGGCTGAGCTCTGTGAAACAACGCGCCTGCAACAATGAGCTCATGGATCTGTCAGCACGGGCTCCACATCCCAATTCCACACGTTGGGCTGTGCTGACAGCCTGGCCTGTACTGGGAGCCCTTCTCCAGAGAGCCTGAGCAGCAGAGCCCAGGGACACTTTCCCTCAGCCTTAGGAGCAATGCTCAGGGCCTCTTGCGTAGAGCTGGACTGTGTTTAAGTTTTTCCACTGCCGAGTCCTAAATTTCAAGTTTTCCACTTGCCTTGCAAGATTTGCTGAGGAATATTGCAGTGATTTCTGTTTGCACCAAGCCCGGGCCCAGCAGCAGCATCTCTCACCTGCTGGGAATCATTTGTACAATGAGGCTTTTGGTGGTTCTGTCTCGTGGCCTGTTCCTGGATACCAGTGGTGGGAAAAAAACAGAATAAAAGCCAACCCATCCTAGTAACAGGCAGAATTCTACGGGGGCTTGGCACTGCAATGTGGAATTTCAGCAAAAGGACCATCTTACCTCAACAGCTGAACAAAACACCACAGTCTGATGGGTTTTGTCTTGACAAAAGGGTGCATTTTGCAGCTGTGTGGGCAGTTTTTTATAAGATGGGTGCTGTGATGCCCTGGGATTATTTCCATGTGGAACAAGTGGAGATGTGTCGGATTGCTCTGAGGACATGACTCAGCTTCAGTTCAGTGGCTTTTCTCCAGGCTGGAATATGGCTGGGGAAGGGCTGTGATCCAGGGCAGGGGCTCAGCTCCCTTCCACAGCTGCTGCTCACCCTGGGGACAGGAATGGGCTGCTGCGACCCCTGCAAGGCAAGAGGAGCATCTTGGGACCTGCTGAACAGAAGAATTTTAATTGACATTATTAAAATGTTTTGCATGACATCTAAAGCTGGGGATGTAATTTGGGAAACAGCCCTATAATTTATGCCCAGATATTACTTGCCACATTGGCTGCTCCGTGACAAAGGGAACTGAGAGAGAACAATGTTCCACCTTCTTCTTGCTCCTCCCACCATCTGCTTGCAATATTCCTGCCTGAGCACATAAAAACATTCGTGTCCAGAGGAACTGGCCCGGCTCATCAGGCTAAATATGAACCATGTCAGGATGATTATGGGAGAACAGGACAAAAATAGCTTAAACATCCAGCCCTCCTCAATAATAGCTTGTTATTGGCACAACTGATATGTGTTACCATCCCACACTGCACTGAGCCAGTACATAAATGTTTTCCTTACCATATTTTTTATGTTGCTAATTTATCTGTTACTGTCACAATGGGGCTGTTAGCTTTGAACAAATGGCTGTTATTAATCAGTGGAGAGCTGTTAGACACCACAGCCGTGGTGTTAAATCAGCTCAGGAGTGGCACTTGTAGGAATATTCAAACAGAAATATAAAATTGCCTTGGTGCTGGGTGTGTGGCTGACACCTCTGGGATGGGAGCCACAGAATGCCTGTAAATGCTGCTCCTGTGTGCCCAACATGCCCAGCGGAAACTCCTTTCTTTGAAGAGTAATTTCAGTTTAAAACCTTATTTATTATGAAGTTGCTCTGGGTTGAAAAAAAAAAGGCAAAACCATTTGCAGCAGTTGGAGTTGAGCAGTGTGGTTTATCTGTGGCTGGGGTGTTCGGGGCTCTCTGATCAACACAGGATTTGTGTTCCCTGGGTTCCCCTGCTGATCTGCTGGTGCTGGGGAAGGATGAGATCCATGGGCTCTGCTGTCTCTGGGGTGAGGAGAGGATTAATTCTCTGTATTAAGCTCTGCTCTCTGGGAGGCTGTGCCAGTGTGCTCATCCCTCCTGGGCACAGGCAATACCTCGGATGTTTGTGGCATGGGAAGTGCAGTTCAGGCTGCAGGAGAATCAGGGTCATGTTCTCCCTGTTTTCAACTTTATTTTCATCAGGAGAAACTGAGCTACAGGGAGATGAGCATTTTAAACAGTAGTAAGCTGGTCTCAGACCCAGATGTCCCTTTCAGTCCCCTGCCCTCACCAGCGTGAGCAGGACTCCCCCATTTCTCCAGCCTCTGGGATGATGGCAAAAACAGAATCGGAGAATCCCAGAGTGGTTTGAATTGGAAGGGACCTTAAAGATTACCCAGTTCCAAGCCCCTGCCAATGCAGGGACACCTCCCACTGTCCCAGGCTGCTCCCACCCCAATGTCCAGCCTGGCCTTGGGCACTGCCAGGGATCCAGGGGCAGCCACAGCAAATCTGGGCACTCTGTGCCAGGGCCTGCCCACCCTCACAGGGGAGAATTTCTTCCTAAAACATAAAAAAAAATCTCTCCTCCTAAATAAGAATTGTAGGTTAGGCCTACCCACTCAGTAGCTGGGAAGCATCACTGCGGAGCTAGCACTTCCCAGGGCTGAATGGAGGTGAAAGGAAGATGGAGCTGAGCAGAAGGAAGGGAACTTCCATGAGGGGAGATGGTTTAGACAAATCATCTGGGGTTTAAGGGATTTGTGTTTTCAGCAAGACATTGATTCATGAGAAACCTTTGATTCATGAGGCCTGCTGGACTCACAGATCCAAGAAATATATGGCTCCTATAAAGGAGGTGCCAAAAAGCAGCTGTGAGTGGGAGATGCCTGGTGGTCACCTACAGTGTTCCACAAATGTTTCTTCAACAGAAAACAAATTAAATTTGGCACAGCTTTATTGCTGTTTTGGAAGGCCTGATGTAATTTTTTATTTTCTCCCTCCTTTCTGTAAGCTGTGTCCACTTGGAAGGACAAATCCCAATAGCAGGGTGCTTTTGTCATTAACCTTGTGGAAGACTTCAAAGGGAAAACTTTGGAGAGATTTTGGGGTCCCATGAAAATGTTGTAGCCCAGATCTTGTACTGACAGTTCACAAATCCACTGTAACCTCACAGCTTCCTGTGGGTGCCACTAACTCGGGCTCTGTACCTGTACCTCCTATATTGCAGGGGAGTTATCAGAGAAATGCCTCAAAAACTGGGAATTAACAGCAGCTCCCTGCTTGGAACAGCCCCACAGTGCCCCAGTTACCAGGGGCTGCTGCTGAACTGACTGAGAAAAGGCACTTTTCTCTCCTTTTGGCACTTTCCCGTGGTGTTTTTCCACACTGTCAGTGGCCTGAGGACATGTGTGGTTTGGAGAAGGTGCAAGGCGCTGAAAGGCCCTTCCTTCCCAAATGTCCTGGTGTTCCTGCTGCATTTCATTAACGTGAGTAGCTGCAGAGAGGAGCAGTCATGGCTCTGTGCTGTCTCTAACTCCTGTGTGATTCCCTCATGCTTCTGTCACTGATTGCAGATATCACAGCTGGGTTCTCACCACTGGGATTAACCTAATTGGGGGCCTTTCTCAAAAACCCACTGTGAAAAGGCAGAGCAGCCCTTAGTGATGGCCCAGCCTCACCTCCTGCATAATTTAGGTCTGAGATTCCCACAAATCCTGTCTGTGTTAAGGTACTCATGTGGGACTGAACACGTATAGGGACAGCCAAGAGTTTGGAATATGCACTTCTTCAGCCAACTTTCTGAGTTTGTTCTTCGTTCCAGACAGTTTTGTTTAACTTTGGGAGGGCAGCCACTAAACCTCGCTGCATCTTTGCAGCTTGGTTTCAGAGCCTTCTCTGGAGGTTTTGGGATCAGGTCCCTTCTCTGGTGAGTAAGCTCAGGAAATGGAGCATCCCAAGGCTGGGCCTTTGCTGTCATCGCTGTTTCCCATCACAAAGCTCCCAACACCAGACAGCTGCCTCTCAAAGCCTCCTCTGGCCATGCAATTAGTGGAAGGGAGCAGAGGATGGGAGTTTGTTCCTTAATGCACAGCACTATTTCTCCCCTTGAGAAATCAATTCTGTGTTGGTTCCAAATGGGTGGCCGCAAAGATTGCAACCCTTCTCTAAACAAGATCCCCTGGGGTTCCCCAGCC
Organism: Petroica traversi; assembly: GCA_025920805.1. Taxonomy (NCBI): domain Eukaryota; kingdom Metazoa; phylum Chordata; class Aves; order Passeriformes; family Petroicidae; genus Petroica; species Petroica traversi. The sequence continues at coordinate 21,049 of JAHLSL010013223.1, forward strand.
ACCAAATCTTTTCCAGGCTGCGACTCTGGTGTGCCACAGCTCTGTGGCCAGGCAGGTTTGCTGCCACTTCTAACCTTGTCTGGGCCTCAGGAGAGCAGGAGAGAGAGTGGTGTATCAGTTGTTTTAAAAACCTTACTGAATTTCCACTAAGATTTTCCCCCTGCCAAAAAAAAAAAAAAAAAGAAAAGAAAGAGGTAAAAAATTATCAGTTGAACTCTCAGTCTCTGGGTGCTCTCTTGGGAGTAACTGCTCCCCAGCACCTTCATATTTTAGAGCAGTGTCAGTGTAAGGAACTTTTCTGGGGAGGCTTCTGCCCTCTCTCTCCTCAGGACTTGCACTGGAGATCCCCAAATACTCCTTGCTGGCTGCTGGGCTGTGGAGCTGCAGGCAGGTAAAACACAGACAGAACACATTAACTGCCTCATTCCTCTATGCCCAGACCCTTTTCTGGCTCGTAACAGAAACCCAAAGCCTGCCTTTTTTAAAACTCAGATCTACAGTAGCTGCTATACCATATTAGGCTGGAGTATGAACTCTGTATGAAAGATGAAGGGGAAATGATGAATTTCAAAAATGATCTCAGTGGGCCCTAACTTAAAAGCATCTGTAGAAATTCATTGCAAGTAATATGCTTTTAATTATTCATTTTCCTTGGCACTGGTTAAAGAGCCAAGTAACGGCTTCTGTCTCTTTATATTTAGTCTGTTATTGTTTGAAAAAGGCCAGGGGGACGCCAGCCCCAGGCAGAAATTATATGTCCCCTTATATCCACACACAGACATTACAGCAGGCCCAGGAAGAGGGGATATAATCACCAGCAGCTGAGAGACAATGACATTTTTATGGAGCTCCTGGCAAACCTGCGGTGGGAGAGAGCCTGACAAGTCCTTGGCGTTGCACCACATCCCTCCATGAGCTGGGCTGGGGGAAGCTGGGGCAGCTCCCAGTCCCTCCCAGCCCCGGCAGTCGGCTCGTGTTGGGTCTGGGCTGTTCCTGCTCTGCTGGGGCAGCCGGAGCGAGCAGGGGCAGGAGCAGAAGGAGAAGGGACAGGAGCAGGAGCAGGAGCAGGAGCAGGAGCAGAAGGAGCACGGGCAGGGGCAGGAGAAGGAGAAGAGGGGCCGGAGAAGGGGCAGGAGAAGGTCGCAGGTCCTTGTCGCAGGTCCTGGAAGGTGCCCTGAGGTCTCCACACAGCCTTCTCAATGATGGTGCAGCTGCCTGCTGGGACATCCCCAGTCGCCACTGTCACTGCAGGGCAAGAGCAACGGGACACAACCGTGGGGACAAAGACCCAGGCACAGCAGAGCCCTCCCCAAGCCAGGAGCTTTGGTTTAGAGGTGGAAATGGCAGTGCTGAGTTGAAGTTGGGCTCCAGGATCTTAAAGGTCCTTTCCCACTTAACTTCTGTGACTCTGCTGATGTGTGTGGGCAGGACTCAACTCTTGAGAGGAGCAAAGTCCTGGGGCTCCAGCACAGAGGCAGCACCTGCAGGTTTGCGTCCCTGTGCAGAGCTGATCTGTGAGGTGCCAAATGCTCCATGGGAGTTCCTGAGCCACTCAGCCCCTGGGTGCCTCCTCTGTCCCCCTGTCCCTCCCTCCTCATTGGAGACTGGAGCTTCTGGAGACGTGAGCCAGAGAAATCAGTGATATCTGGACTTTTTCAGCATAGCAGCTCCTGGTGCTGCCCAGGGTACAAGTGAAAGCATCTTCAGAGGGAGCAGAAGGAATTTGTGATGACAGCACATAAATCTCCTGTCTTTTTTCCATCTTCAGCTGAAGGCAGGGAATCAGTTTCTGATAACATCTCCAAATTGCTGGGAGCAATTTTGCAGCTTGTGGTAATTGCAATCTTCTCTTGAATGCCTCTGAGCTCTTAATAACTTTATAATTAAAGTGCAATTAACAAATTATCTTGTATATGTCAAATGGAATGCTAATGTTGTTGTTAATGAGGAGATAATTAGCTGGTGTCATGGAGAGACTCATGGGGCATCTGGGAGCTCCAGAACCCTTTTGGCTCCTATGGGAGGTTAATGGAATTTGCTGGGAGTGAATGAATGAGTGAATTGTCCTTCAATGGCACATGGTGGAGCAGTGGGAGATATGCAGGTGAGTGATCCACGGGAGTGATCCCACAGCCAGGAACAAGTTTCCCAGACAGTCACCTCCTGGGCACCTGCCAGGGTTTTACAGAGGTTTCCACAGCACAACTGGAACGTTCCTTAAAATACAGGCTGGGCTTTGGGAAGGGCTTAGCAGATGATGAAACCACTCAGCACCATCCAGGCTTGGAGGCAACATTCCCACTTCTAAAACCCTTCTTGGCTTCTGCTCCAGTGTTGCACTCCAGTCTCCCTCTCCAAACCCCAGGATGCCTCTGCCCACCCCATCTCTGCTGTCACAATTTGTGTCTGTATTGTGGCAGCCTGGCAAAAATGCCCGTTTTTGTTAAAACTAGCTCCAGGAGCCAATCTCAATGGAAATTGGGTATGGGGTGTTCCCTCATACACCTGGAAAAGCATAAAGCAGCTTTGGCAGGAAAGGGGGTGAAGTGGGAAATCAGAGAACGGGCAGAAACGCTCCTGCCTCACCTCTATGAAGTTTTGTCTGCAGTGGTGGAGGGGTTTGGGTGAGGGGAACCCAGGGAACTGTGTGGTGGTACCTGGAGGATACAGGAGAGGCCAGGGGATAATGGGGTAGGACCAGAAGTTACCCACCTAGCCTGGGCACAACAGCCTCTCACAGCTGCTGATCTCTGAGCTCAGCTTTGCTCTCACTGATCCCATCAGGAGTATCTCCCTTTGCACCTCCCCAGGCTCTCCTGCCTGTGCTGGAACCTGCCCTGGATCAGCCACACTGCTTTCCAGTTTCACTGCAGATCAGAATCCCCTTCCCCACTGCTAGAAGGACGTGACCTGGCTGAGAAAACCCCACTGTTTTTGCAGGCAGAAGGTCAGGAGGGAAGCTGTGGCAGTGCAGGGATCTGCTCTCACAGCCGTGCTCGTATGGGGGGACGTCCAGACACCTTTGCAACACTTTTGTGTAAAAACCTGGGCCTGAAGTCACATATCAGCCAGGCAAATAAACCATTACTGGAGAAGAAAGGAACTGCTTGTGGTCTGAAGCCTTGGTTCAGTCTCATTGACTTCAAATTAATGATGTGCCCCATACTTTCCTGAATAGCTGTGTTTTCCTGTCTTAGGTCAGCCATAATATTCTACAGATAAACATTTCCCTCTCCCTGGATCTACAAAGAGAGGTGGCTTTGGCCTCCGTGTTTCCCCACCGACTCAGAGCTATAAATTGGACATTTCTGCCACACGCATTCCCTTCAGGACCTGTAAGACTGCACACATCAGCTCAGTCATATTTTACTGGGATTTCCTTTAATGACTTCAGAAGTGCTTATTCTTTCCCTCAACCAGCATTGCATGAATAACGTAATTCTACAATTAATCCTGAATTACTCATACACTGCACTCCATTTTCCTTCACATTCAGGACCAGTTTTAAAAAGTTATTGCTTTCCCCCTCCTTTCTCGTTTTTTAAAGACTTCTTTAATCAGACCAAATGGGGCTTAAAAGTACTGGAAATGTCTGGGTTTCTTTCATACTCAGCCTGTTCAAAATCAAGCTAATTGCGAAGGACAAGGAAAGTGCTTTGCATTTGTGGGCTGAGAGAAGGGACATGAGGGACAGGGAGTCCTTCACACTTGGGGACAGGAATGTTTGAGCAACTCTGTTGGGTCCCTGGGGGGGACAGAGGGGGTTTATTCACTCATCAGACCTGTGTTTTGTGACTGACGTCCACAAAAGTGCTCATTTTAGGGTGAGTTTAAAATGCCTTGAAAGCTGAGTGGATGCTTGAGGCAAGTCCTGAAAAGCAAAATGGGATGGGCTTGAGGAACCTGCTGAGAGGAGAGAATGGATCCTTGTTTCTTGCTGAGCAAGGTAATTCCTTTGCTTTCTCCTTTTATTTTTTATAACAATTTGAAGGATTCACTTTTAGCATCAAGGGCTTGCTGTGTGACTCTGAATCTGCCTGGCTGGGGACTGGTTATAAAATAGAAAGAGAGATTTGCAGGTCCTTATTAAATTTGCTGGGCAAGATGCGTAGATGTGGCAACAAAAAGCTGATAGACTGAAAAAATCCAAATGTTTCATTTTAGGATTTCTGAAAAAGGTGCCTTTTTTTTAAATGGATGAGATACTGGGGTGGAACTGATGTAAAAGCTGTCCCCTGGGTGCACCCAGGGTCCCATGAGTGCAGTGGTGCCAGTGTCCCAGCTGGAGGGTGAATGAGGGAGGCACAGGGATGTCCCCAAGGCCACAGGAGCAATGCTGGGATCTCAGGACCCTGCTGCAGCCCTGTGCCAGGGCAGTGCCCGTGCTAGGAGCTGGCAGAGCTGTGTCTCCTGGCAGGGCTCTGCTGAGCTCAGCTCACCCCACACTGCAGAGCTCAGCCCTGCCCCTGCAGGGGCAGCAAATGAATCCTTGGGGAGCATGGAGGGCTGAGCTCCTCAGGTTTTTCTGTTTAGTCCGGGCTGTTAGACTGAGTGGCGACTGCAGGGGCTGCTGAGAGATTTATTGGAGCTGGCTGTGGGTATTTATGGTCCCATGAGCTCCAGGCCTGGCTGCTGAGCCCTGGGCAAACTCCTGCCTTACCTGCAGTGCTCCTGAAATGGCTTCTTTGGGAGCCTCAGGCACAGCACCTTTTTAGAGCAAATCATTTTCACCCTTGGGGAGCTGGTGAGGTGTGGGAGAGTCTTTCTGAGTGTCCTTTCTGTGGCTTCTGGGGACTCAGAGAGGTCGAGGTGGCAAACTTGTCCCTTCCAGTGCTGCAGAGCCTGCCCTTCTGCCTTCTCCAGGAATGTCTGCTGCTCCTTAAGGACCTGAGCCGTGTGCTTTGGGTGGGAAGAGGCTCTGGTGTTTCAGCACCAAAGAAATGGAACTTGCACTGTCTCGGGTTTTGTTTCTCTACGTGTCACCTGCTAGGACACTTGGAATCACAGGATCACAGTCTGGGTTGGAAGTGACCTTAAAGAGCCTCTGGTGCCAGCCCTGTTGCCATGGGCAGGGAGCCCAGAGCCCACCAGAACTGCCATGGCCACACAGGCTGTACCCAGCTGTGCTGTGCTCCCACTCCTCTGCAGGGAAGGCCACATCAGGGGACTTTAAGCTGACCAAAAAAGCAATTCTGGGCATCAGGCTGCAATTGAGCATCTCAAGGAGGTCCCTAAACATCCAATGATGTGATAACATCACTCCTGTAGTTTGAGCTACCCAGATCTTGTCTCCTTATGTGTTAGGGTTCCTTCCTACCCAAATCACAGAGTGATTCCTTGATTCTCTGATTCTTATTACCAGAGTCCAAAAACTTCCGGAGACCTGGGGGATAATCTTTATTACATGCAGTGCCTATTTGAGTGTTTGCATCCCTGTGGAAAGGCCACCGTATCTCCTGCACTGCCACCAACCCCTTCATTTAATCCCAGTGCTGTTAGCTGGAACGTATGGAAAGGAATAAATTTGTACCTTGACAAGAATAACACTCAGCATCTGCTGCTCCTCGTGAACTGCAGCCAGATTGCCCAGGGAGAAGTTAGATGGACCAGTAATTATTCCTGCCTTGACTTAAAATAAAGTTTTCTTTTTCCATAAATGTCTTAGCAGTGTAAACATCTCCCCTCCCAAGGGAATTGGGCTTTTTTTATCTTTACTTTTCTTCCCATCCAGTCTCTTCTCTGCAGCGTTTCAGGTTTCACGCATTGTGTTTTGCACAGCCTTCTGCACAGCCTGTTCTCCCTCCAGGCAATCCCTGTTTTATTTGTAGGGCATCTCCTGCACATCACAAACCCACTCTGCTTCCTGCTTGGCAGCCACGCTCCACAGAGGGACCTTGGAAAGCCTTGGGATTGTTCTGTCATGCAGAGCTCCCCCTTTGCCACCCTGGAGCTGGCACAGACCCAGCCAAAACTAAAAATAACAACCTTCAACCAAATCAATGGTCACTAGAAAGGAAAACTCAGGAGTGTATAAATAAAAAGGAAAAAGAAACTGAGCATGGGAGATAAATGTGAAAACTCATGGGACAGACAGCCCATGCAGGCTCTCTCCTTGTCCCCTACACACCAAATTTTAGCTCTGTGCAGGTTTTCAGGACCAGTACTTGCTTCTCCCCATCCCCCCTTTCCCTCCCCCTGCTCCCCCAGCTCCAGTTTTCCCAACCCGAGTTCATCAGTTTAAATCGCATCTTGTTGTAAATTGATTTCATTGCAGCCTCTGCTTCCACCTCTGCCTTGCCTTTAAATTGTATCTTGTCTTAAATCAATCTTATCCCAGCCCTCAGCTGCTGTGCTTTATTCTTCCACTTCAATTGCAGCTGGTTTTAAAGGGCCCAGCTCAGAGATGCTTTTCTCTCTCAGCCTCTGCTGCTTTCTTGTTTGATTTCCATTGCCTCCAATATGAGGCAGGGACATCTTTTCCTCAGTCCCAGCCCTCACATATTCCATGTTTAACCAGTTAATATTTCCCCTTCGCAGCTCATAAACCAATTGGATTTTTTTTTTCACTCTCCATTATATTGTGAATTAGTCTTTACTTTCAGGCCCCTTCCCAACCTTCCTTTTCTTACCCTGTGTTTCAGCCCACTACCTAGCCACTGGTTTGGGGTCCCGGGTTCTGGGCGAGCCACTGACTCCTCTCCCTGACATTTGTTCCCCTCAAGCACAGCCCGCTGTGTTTTGAGGCTTCCCTGGCTGTTGTAACCCAGTGGTGCCTCTGCCCTCCATCCCAGGCAGGTGATGCCCTCATTGCTCCCAGGGAAGAGATGCCAGGCTTGGAGCTCAGAAGTGAGATCTCCATCAATCAGAAATGTTGACAGAAGCTGTTGGGGTGCTCTGAGGAGTTGTTCCCTGATTCCACTGTTGGTTGCTTGTAAGTATCTGAAACTTTATGATGGAGAGTTCTGGTTAAAAAACTAATTTTTTTTCCCCCTGGAAACTGAGTGCGATTTAGGCTTTTGGCTTTTTTCCCCTCTCTTTTTTCCCCCCCTCTATTGTAAATGACGACTGGAAGTAGAACACTAATAAGCAAAACAAGCATTAGCCTGAAACGTTTTTTGACCTAGTTTTCAGTAAATTTGGGCCAATGTTTTTTCTCATTTTTGACTGTCAAAGCAGAAAACAAATCTTTTGTGATAAGTCAGATATTTTACTTCCAAAGGCTGTGTGTGCTCCTGCAAGGTCTAAGCAGCAGTGCTGTCCAGTGGGACACATGCATGAGAGCTCTGCAGATGGATGGCACTGGGAAATGGGGAAAACCAATCCTTTGTTATCATTAGATTGCAGCTAATTTGGGTTTTTCTTTGGTAAATCTTGGGTTTTAGTTGCTTTTTTTTTAGCAGGAACAATATTGCTCATTTAGCTTTGATACTGCCAGGCACTTCTGAAAACTATAGGTGATATTCCAGGTCCTCAGGGTCTGTGGAGGTATCCTGAGCTTTCTGACTGTCAGGAAAACTCAGGAGCCTCTGGATGGTTCTGGCAAGGCAAGTTTGCTTTGGAAGGAAAGAGTCCCAAGTGCAGGAGAAGGAAGGGCCAAACTGAGCCCTTCCAGCTCCAGGCCCCAGAGAGCTCCTGCACAACCAGGTTCACTTGTGGCTGCCTCGGGACCTTGTGTCAGTCCCTGGACATCTCCAGAAGAATTCTCACTTTCCCCCTTGTGCTTCAGACCAGGAGCTTGCTGAGCCACCCCAAGAAGCTGCCAAACTGCAAGGCTCCAGGGTGAATGCAATTGTCTGGGATGCCTCTGTTCCCTCTGCTGTCTCCCTTAGGAAGGTGGAAGGTGCACTTGCTGTGCTAATGAGCAGAACTGCTGTGTGTTTTGGCACAAACAAGACAATTAGAGTGGTGTGTGGCAGATCAGCAGGAAACATTCCCAGCCCCACAGAGGTGCTCTAATTGAATCTTCACTGAGTCCCTGCATCCCAAGGGATTTGGACATGGCAATCACCGTAATGCTCTGCAGAGGGTCCCCTCCTCAAACATATAATTATTTAATAGAGAAATAATGCCAGTCAGGCATCTGGCAGAGAAGTTTTGGCCTATTTATCTCTGCCTAAAATCAATGTATGCACAATGATGTTGATGGATTCAGAAGCCAGAAAGACCTAATGGTAAATGCCTTTCATTTCTGCTTTTGGAACACCACCCTGGTAATTAAACTGATCAGACAGGTACCAGTGCTGCTCTGTTGGGATTGCACTGCACACTCTGCTTTACACCAGATGAAGGCTGGGCCCAGTTTGGGGGTTTTCGGATGTATTGGTTCATAAATGTTGTTCATACCCAGCAGTGCCTGGACAGGGAAACTCTCCTTGCCTTGGCCACGGTGTCCCAGGTCAGGAGCAGTGACCCTGTGTGCAGGGCCAGAAGTGCTGCTTTGGTCACACAGAAAGGTGACATCCTTAGCCAAGGGGATGGACAGCCCCAGTCCAGAGTCTGCGCTGTTGAACAGAAGCCCTGACTGGTTTCCAGCATGTTTGTCTGTCTTTAGTCCTGGGCCTCAGATTGAAGAGACAATCCCCACTCAATGGCAGCTGTCTCACTAACACAGAACAAACACTGCCTTTCCAGGCCAGTCCTACGCTCAGAGGAAAGGTTTGCCCAGACTCTGGGAGAGGTGTTGGGTCCTTGAAGCTTGGAGTGGAATCCTTGGGCTGCCCAGAAGGTTTTGGAAGCCTTTCTTATGGCATCCTTGGTTTCTCCTTTCTGATGATGTGTGAAGGATCTGCTGAACGTTCTGACAGCCAACAGTGCAAATGCTTTCCAAATCCTTCAGTGGAACACAGAGAAGTTTAAGGACTAATTATGTTGTCGAATTACACTCATGCTGGTGCTCAGGCAGCCCACAGAAAGCACCGTTCAAAAATTGAGTGATTAATTTTCGAGGATATGGTGGGAAGGTAGGAACTTTGATCTTGGAGGTTTCTTCCAGCCTTAATTCCATGATTCTGTGTGAAAGGCCTGGCTGAGCTTTAGGCCAGAGGAATGGTTCCTGCTAACCCCTGCAAGGGCAGGTGACCACATGCTGGGGTGGTTTTCGGGTGCCAGAGCTGTGCAGTCACCCCAAAACTTCCCCAGCCTCCTGCCTGCAGCACCTGTGATGTGCAGCACTGGAGTTTCTCTTGTCTTTGGGATGGATGAATGTGGCATTTGTTGGCTGGAAAACCCCCTCCAAGCACCATTTCCTTGTTCTCCTGCATGCTGAGTTTTTTCCAGAGTGAGAGATGATCACACAGAGAGCATGAACATTGTGTCAGGCAGGGAGAGATGGTGAGTGGGACACAAGGTTGGAGCAGCAACTGCTTTTCCCTTTGTCTTGGAGTTTCTGCTGGGACACAGAGGAATCCCTTGGTGTTGTGGTGCAGTGAGATCTGATTGCTGGGATAAATAACGGGCAGAAAAGCCAAGGTGGAGGAGTGGTGTGGCTTTGTCCAGCTTTTCTTGCATCTCTGAGACCCAGCTGGGTTTTCCTTCAGCCTCACAGATGCAGCTGTGAAAGCACCACAGCTCCTTTGTACTGTGGTGAAATAGGGATAATGATAAATTCTATCCCTCTTGAAATTCTTAGAAAACCTACCAGGGCCAAGATGTTACTGGAATGCCTCCCTGGATAGCTCTGTGTGCCTGGGTGCTGCACTCAGTGCAGTAATTACTGCATGAGACTAAAACCTGCAGAAAGGAGTAACGGGATATTGTGCTGGCAATTCATGTTTGCAGCATTTAAAATGTGCCTGTTTTCTATGGCTGTTTGGTTTTCCACAGGGATAGGGCAGAGGGTGGATTAGCACTGATATAAGGGATTGTCTCCTGCTTTCAGGGTGATGCCTGCTCCTGCAGATGGGGTTTTGCTATGAGATGCCTGTTCTTACTTAGTAATCCTGCCAAAGCAGGAGCCTGAGGAAGCATGGTATGGAGAACAGGATTGTGCATGGCACAGGATATTCTGGGCACCAGCCCCACAGATGAACGCCGAGCTGCATCCTGTTGGTGCAGCCTGGTCCTCATTTATAATCAGGCTTCCTAGAGAACAAATAAAAGCTAAATGGGAGCGATGGAAATGACTCAAGAGAGAGCCAAGGCTGAATAATCGGTTTTCACACTCCCTCCCCACCACCCTGCAAGGCGAACTCGCTGACATCCTTCAATGACTTCAGGGCTGAACAACGTTGTCCCACTGGTTCCTTTTGTACAAATAGTTGCCCTTGACCCAAGCAGAGCTGCATGAATCCAGGAGTACTGGAGGGTGTGCAAATATTGATAAATGAAGTGTGACTGTTCCTTGATCCTGAGCAGCCATTGCACCAATTCCAGGATCAGTTTGAAATGCCCCTTGTTGCTGTTAGGGTTGGGTGGGAGATGGCTTTTCCCCACACACACAGACATTTCCAGGAGTTTGAAAAAGTCTCCAATTCCAAATGGGCTCATACAATTCAGACCTTGAAACATGAAAAATAACTCCATTTTAATCAACTTTTTAAGGCTACTCTTTTTTTTTGCTGTAGAAATGACAGGGATGTCTGAGCTGAAGTTGTGTTGAGTGAAGCACCTACAACTGTCTACTTGTTGCAACAGCCCCAGTTTAGAAAAATGTGCACTTTGAATGAGTGAGCGTTTTGGGGATGGGCCAAAGGTGCAAAAATGGTCACCAGAAAGTGTTTGATCAGTTCTGGGCAGCTCTGTTGGAGAAGCTGACTCTGCAGGGTGTGGAAGAGACAGAGATGTTCCAGCTCTCTCTGCCCTGGAAAACAAGCAGAGCTTGTGCAAGTCAAAGCCAGGGAACGTTTTGCTGATGAAGGGGTGATTGGCTGATTGCTGGCCTTGGAATTTACCTGTCCTGGGAACAACCTCAGGCCAATGCACACAGCTGGAAAATCCCAAGGGCTGGCAGGGTTGCACCTGGACACCCTGGCTTTTTCTGGGGGAAAGAGGGCTGTCCTTTGCTCCTGGGATAAACCCACACCTTCTCATGTTGGGAATCTGGAGTAGAATCCAGAAGTCCTCTGGCAACCTCAACTCCATCAGTGGGGACTGCCCAGCCTGAGGAAGTGCAAGACTGAGACCCAGAACCACCTCATCTCTCATTCCACATCCCCCTGCCCCAGGGTGGATACAGGACAAAAGACTTTTCTTCAACATCTGGCAGAAATTAGAGAAAAATCCCTGCCTTTCCCCATGTCAGGAGCTGCAGTGGGGAAAAGGGACAGTAAGAAATGGAGCAAGGAACGGCTGATCACAGGCCCAGGCTCTGCCCTCCAGCAAATGCCGACTAGATAGCACTAAATAAAGCTATTTCAAAATACAGCACAATATATTTGATCCAAGCCATGGTATTCCTGCTTCTCAGGCAGCTGTTTCTCTTGCAATTATTTTTCCATGCCAATGACTTCTTGGTCCATGGGGTTCAGCCACTTCACCCATGCACGTGCCAAACTTGCATTAACTCTGGGAAGTTGTGCCTGTGCATGGAGAGGAGAACAGATCCCCTTTCTGTTTTCAGGAAGGGTTTGTGGGTGATTTATGAGCCTGGAGAAGGAGCATGGAATATTGGAGTGCCAAATTAAGGCATGCCCAGCAATCGGAAGGACAAGGCAAAATCCGGGAGGCTTCAGAATTAATTACTGGAACAACAGAGCTGCTGTGGAGCGATTGGAGCTCGCAGCAGCTGATCCAGTCAGCTTCAGGTGCAAAGGTGTATTTGTTTATGGTTCAGGATTTTCATCTCCATGCTGACAGGGCGATAATTCAATCCTATAAAGCAGCAAATTATCACCGCCTGCTTAGCATTAATTTCCCTCCCCAAAGGACACCATAAAAAAGTGAACACTTTCTCCTCAAGGTCTCAGTGCGAGAATTTCCCATGGCAGCTGTGAGTTACAACTCCATCTCCAAAGCCATCCTGTAAATAACACATCAGGATCTTAATTCATTAAATAAATCTAATGCCTTACCCAATCCACAACACCCAGGATCTTTGGATCTCCTAATGAGGCTGTGAGTGCTTTTTCCCTCTCTCTGAGGTGTAGGTGGAACTCATGGCACAGGCACGGGTGGATTTTTCCACACCTCCCCACCTACAGACACCAAACTCTTTGTGCAAGCACCCGAAGCACTCCCAGGCTCTGGGGAGCCTGACCTGATGTCCTCTGTCCCTCCAGGTGAGCTGCATCTCCAGAGCTCTGTTAACAATTCCTGATGCTGGCTGGTTGCCTGAGGGGCTCTCACTAAAGGCAGGATCAAACTAGAGATGCTCCAGCACTGGTTTGGATTGAAAGACACCCTAAAACTCATCTCATTCCACCCCCTGGCATGGGCAGGGACACCTTCACTAGATCAGATTTCCCAAAACCTCATCCACCCTGGCCTTGGACACTTTCAGGTGAAGTACAGAAACCTTTCCTGTTATCTTTTTCGTTCCTGGCTAGACTCAGTTCTAACTGGGCCTCACCTCTCCTACCCTCATCCCTACCTTTCCCTGTACTCCTCCCAGGCTGTCTGTCCTCACTGCCACTCGCTGAAAGGTTTTATTCCTCCGAGTTTGCTTGGCAGCTCCTCATTCATGCATGGAGGCCGCCTGGCATTTTTGCCATCCCTTGTCAGGATGCCTCACTCCTGACTTTGGAGGAGGTGATCACTGAATATCAGCCAGCCCTCCTGGCCCCTCTGCCCTCCAGGGCTGTGTCCCTCTGCGTAGGTTCGTGAAGAGGCCAAGTCTGCTGTCCTGAAGTGCAGGGTGGTGAGGTTCCTTCTGAGCAGAGAAAGAGCATTGCCAAGTACTGCTGTTCCTGTCCCACCCTCTTCTCATTTGGAAACCTCACACTCCAAACTCTTTGCTGCACACAGGCATTTTTGTGCAGATGAGGCTTCACCTTTTTGCACTGGCCCATAATTCAGCTTTGTCCAGAGCTGTGATGAAACCCCTGCACTGGTGAGCTGCAGCTGGACATCCCTCTGTCCTGGCTCTGGGGCAGCTCCCTCCTGTCCTGGAGCTGGGCTTGAGGCAGATCCAAGGCTGCTGCCATGACCTTGGGGGCTGACAGAGCTTCCCTGGATGTCCCCCTGGCCCCGTGGGGCTGGCTCTGCTCTAACTCAGGCTGCTCAGGGTTATGGCAATGCCTTCAGCTGACAGCACTGGGATTTGGGAAGTTCTTGCCGTGCTCCAAGGCCACTCGAGGTATTTTATGTGCCCTTGAAAGAGAAGCACCCTAAAAACAAGGGGATTTTCATCCTTCAGCCACACAGGGACACTGTGAGGTGGCAATTGGCTTGTATGCGCATGACAGGGCTTTGAAAAATTTAATTTTCTAAGAAAATGCTGAGCTGCTGTGAATATAATAATTAATCCTGGAGGATCTGCTGGAGCCCTGTGGTGTGTTTGTTTCTGCTCTAATTCATGCCAAAGGGGGGAAATTTTGCAAGGATTGTTTTCATTTCTAGCAAGATAATGTCCCCACTTTCTCTTTTCCTTTTTGATTAACATAAAAGAGCTAAAGAAAATTAGCTTGCTGCTGGACTAATTTGGTGGATGTTTCACCATGGAACATCTTTTGATTGCTGAGTCCTGCCCTGCTGTAGGATTCTGACAGGGAGCATGGCAGGGATTCCTAATTTACTGCTATTTTGGGCATTGCAAATTTGATAGGACTTCCCATTTTATTTTATTTTTTAAAGGCTAGGGGAGAAGGGATGGGAAGGAAAGAAAATACCTCAGGCAGAAAGAGGCTTTGTATTCCTGCTTTTCCTGGTCCAGATTCAAGTGACATTTTCTGCTGACTCCGTTACCCTGGGTCCGTACAAGAGACATGCCAGGTCCCTTTGTCTCCTCCCTCCTTTCCACGGGGTGCCACAGCTGAGCCAAGCTGCACCCCAGCCCATAAACTTCATAATTAGCTACCCTAATAAAGTAGTTAATCTGCAGCCGTGGTTTTGCTAATTGCAGCAGGAAGTTTTGTCAGAGCAGTTTTCCTGCCGCTGTGCCCAGCACTCCCTGCGGGCCCTGGGAACTGATACCCACCGGGGCCCAGGGCTTCCCTCAGTCCCAGCAATTCAGAAGCAAAACAATTCTCCACTTTCTCATTAGAAGATGAAAGAGAAGAGCCTTCGTCCCCCCAGTTCTTTTCCCTTAAGCAGCGAGTGATAATTCTGTGCTGAAGAAGCCGCTCCTCTTTCGTGGCCCCTGATTAGGAAAGACAATGGGATTAGTTCAAACCAAGTTGAGAGGCCTTGGTGACTCCTTTGCTGGCTAAATCGTGGACGAGGGTGGATAATGGGAGATTGATTAGGGTTAATGGACTTATTTTTCCAGGTTACCCACACAGCACTCTGGGTCACAGGGCTCCAACACATATTATTGCGAGCCATAAATCACAGGGCTTGGAGGGACTGCAGGCCTGCCTCCCTCCCTCCACATTGTTGGGGAACAATTGCCCTTTGTGTCCCTGATGCCAGTACTACCCCTGCTTTGGCAGGGCCTGATCCCGGGGGCTCTTGCAGGCCCTCCCCACCGGCCGAGCCCTCGCAGGCTGCAGAGCGGAGCCGGAGCTTGGCCGGGCACAGATTCCCCTGGATGCACCCCAAAAGGGCTTGGTTTGAACAGATGGGGACTGGGGGCAGGGAAGCGGGGTTGAGTTTTTACAGTGTGTTTTGTGAGTTTTCTGCTCGGGGATGAATGGGAACCTTGAAAGGAGCTCTGTGGGGCTCCCAGGTTTGTTTTCTCGCATTTCTAAGGTTACCAAGCGTGTTCCAGCAGCTGGATCAACTGCACGGAGCTGTCCGGCCCCCTGTGCCCCTGCAACGGCCCAGCCGGAGCTTCCCAAAGCACTGGAGGGCAGGACTGGTGGAGGACAGTGAATTCCCACAGGGTTTGGGGCTGGTTCAGCACCAGAACTGCAGAGTGAGCCCTGCTGTGAGCCAGGGGGATGGCAGTGCCAGGGCAGTGCCAGAGCAGTGCGGTTTGTATATATCGGCTATCACAGCACGTGGATAGCTTTCATCTGGAGAAGCCCTAAAGGAGTGTTTTTAAAAGGTGGGGAAGGTGGGAAAAGCTCCTCCTGTGAAGGGCACAGCGGAGTTCTCCCGAGCAGGGCAGAGCTCTGCTCTTACACCAGGACAAATCTCTGCTGCCTTACTGGAGTTCTGTGCTTTTGCAAAAACTCTTCTGGTTTTATATTGGTGTCCCTTGATCCCAGCTGGGAGATCTCTTGCTCTGCAGCAGGCACGAGCTCAAAGTACATTATATGGCTGCACTGCAATTCATTTGACTACAAATGCAATAAAAATCCCCCCACAGCATGGCCAAGGTGCTACAAGAGATTGCTGCCCTAAGCCCTATCATTATGTGCCCTCTTTCAGCCTGAGGCTTTCACTGCTACCTGCTCAGGTTTGGAGCAGCCTCCCAAAGTACCCCCTCTTGGTGTGACTCTCATTTCCAAAAATGTCCTTGCAAACAGCATTTCCTTCCCGTGGATGTTTGAAACGCAGCCCAATGATTCCCAGTGCTGATGGAATATGTTTGCATTTCTTTATGCAAATTGAGAGCTGCAAATAATTTTTGGCAGCCTTGTCCTGGCTCCCAACAGTACAGCACCAACAGAATGGATGTGGAGTCGATGGCAACTTTATAATAACAACGAAATGCAGGCAGATCTAGCATGTGTATCTCATGTTATGTCTTCAGTGTGAAAGGAGTGGTGTTTTTACACAGAGATAATAACTCCAGATATCCACCTCGGTGTGCATTGCAAAGTGTGATAAGATAGCGTTACCTAAAAGGGACTGGCTGGCTTTTTCTTCCCTAGGTATATCTGGGCAAAATCTATAATTCTTTGTCTAGACAATGATCTCACAACAAGAGAATGAACTTCAATTAGTTGTTTTGATGGGAAAAAACCTTTTGTGTAATGGAGACAAAGCCAGAGCACTTATGAGCAACCCTACAAAAACAAACCTGTGTGTGCATAAACACAGGAGATGGGGAAGGGGTGGCAGCAACAGGAGGATTTGATTTCAAAGTGTCACACAGTTATTTCAGATGCTGGCAAGCACCTGCCCTGGTGACAGGGGGAAAGTTTGCAGTTCTCTGCCCACAGCTTGTGTCAGACAAAGGAAGGACAGGGAAACTTTTCCCTGCTCATTCTGCCTCTGCAAAGTGCTGAGCAGGTCAGTGAGATGAGGGTGCAAAAGCCACATGGCTACGTGGTTGAGGAGCTCTTGGGGCTGTGGCAGTGAAGTGCTGCTGGGGAAAGGAAAAGCTTCAGGTCATGCCTGGTGTCCCTGCAGGATAACAAGGGCCAAACCTCTGTGCTCCCTGTGATTGTGGCCCTGAAATGCTCTCTGAATAAAACATCTGGCTCTTAGGCTGTTTCTGTCCAGGGTGTGGGCACGCTGAGAGGGACAAACAGGAGCCACATGAGTCCAGCCCTGGGTGTCCCCCTGGAGCACCACAAGCTGGACCTGTCAGGCTGTGCCAGGGCTGTCCCACAGCCCCTTTGCCGGGTTATTCTCCACACAGGTTGTTCTCGTGGACTGTGGCAAAGGGTCTGCTCTGCTCCATCCAGCCCTGGGGCTCTCCCTACATCCCAGGACTGATTTTACCCCAGAGAGAAGCCCCAGAGCCACCCTGACACCAGCCATGTTCCCAAGGGGTATCCCTGAGAATGAATGAAAGAGCTCAGATTTCCTTGTATTTTCTGAATCAGCTGTCACACCAGCTGCAGCCCATGGGGTATCCACTGGGGGGGACCTTCTGGTCCTCTTCAAAGCAGAGCATTAAATACATTTCAGCTTTCGTGTCGACTTTAGTGGAGACTCAGATCATTCATCAAAGGTGACTTTTGATCAGAGTCCCCTTGGGAGGGTCCTCTCAGCAGGAAACTTGAACCAGGGAGGGACAAAAGAAAGAAAAGACGAGGAAATAATACTCTTTAAGCGCTGCCCTTCATTAATATCTTCAATAAACAAACATGTACATCTGAACGTGACTGCTCTTACACACGACTGTTATCACTCAGCTCTATTCCACATGAAAGCACACTTGTCATAAGCCATTTCAACTCCCATCCCCAGTTAATGTATTAGCAGTCATTTAATTTGCATTTTAATGGCGAGACTACACTTTTCAAATAAATGACTGCACTTTATCAAAGGATTACTTCATTTGGGCTGTAATGCTGCTCTGCCGTGCAGGAATCGGGGAGTGCGGAGGTTGCAAAAAGCCCTGCAAAGGAGACCTACTGGGTTCAAGAGCTCCAGCCCTGCTCTTTTCAGCTCCAGCTCCATAATGAGGGGGAAAGTGGCAGCACTGGAGTGTCCTGGCTGCTCCTCCTGGGCTGCAAGAGATGCTTATTTTATAATTTCACTCCCACATTTGGTTCCTGCATGGGCTCCCCAGGGAACATCATTAAGGGCTTTAGGTGGCCTGAAATGAACCTGTGGATAGAAATCCCCAGGGTTTCTCTGTGCCCAGGCTTTGAATCTCCTCTGTGCAGCTGAAGCCTGTTCTGGTGCTGGGCCTGTTCCTGGCAGATCAGAGCAGCTTCCTGTGGAGATGGATCAGCAGCCCTGGCTCAGAGCAGGGAGGACACAGTGGCCACCCTGTGGGCTCAGCTGGAAGGTTCTAGGGCTAAGGAGCCAGATGGCAGACATAAAAATAAAATTAACCTTTACTTCAAGAGGTAGAAAGACATGCAAAGCTGCGTGTGGGTTGCTAAATCATCAGGCAGCAAATAGAGCAAGAGGAAAACAGGCAAAGAAGATGGAGTTTGTGTGGGGAGAGGCTCTGCAACACTGCCTGAAGCAGCCCTGCATCCCCACCTTTCCAGGGGAAATAAGCAGGAGGTATCTGGATGCTTCTGGTGCTGGTACCTGACGTAGCCTCCCATGGAACATACCTTGGCCACAGCAGGATGTGCAGCAGGGGCTGCAGCCCCTTGAGGGACCAGTATGGCTGCTGGGCTCCAGCTGGTGAGGTGCTGCAGGATGGTCTTGAGGGCTTCCCTGGCTGGGTATTTAATCTGAAATCTTTTCCTTCATGAGGGCTGTGAAGGGAATAAGGAATTTGTCTTCACAAACAGAGCTATGGGTCTTGCCAGTAGATAAAATCAGCAGTAAGAGATAAAGGAAACAATGGGGAGGATTCCACTGATTGATGAATGGAAGGAGAGAAATTTGCATTTACAAACAAACCAAAAGTCTGCAGATAACATTGAGAAGATCCATATATTTCCATAAGGGATTCCACTGAGTGATGCAAGGGAAGGACAATGGTGGGGGGGGATTATGTCTTTGAAGGGGGTCTTAGGTATTAGGCGTTTTCGGAAAGTCTATGCCTCTCGAATACCTCAGCCAATGGGGAAAGAGAGAAGGGAAATGCGGCCGGGAATCAGGGTAAAAGGAGGCTGTGTCCTCCAAAATCTGAGAGACCCCAGGGGAAATGCCCCATGGCCTCTCTCTTTATTCGAATAAAGTGACAGGATTCCTCTGTCTCCTTTTTGGACATAAACCTCTGGTGTTTATGGATTAATTTTCCTCACAGCTGGGAGAGTCTGGAGGCGCTGGAGGTGTCCCCAGGTGCTCCTTTGCTCTCATGTTGAACACCTGGTGAATAAAGCTTCTCACAGGGAAATGTGCTGTAAAGTTACACAGGTTTGGTTCTAGCTGTGTGCAAAGCTTTCTGCAGCTGAAAGGAAAATCTGTACCACAAAATTTTAAATTTCCTCCTTTTCTATGATTGTAATTCCATTTATGAGCTTCTGCTTGCTGGAGAAAGCTGATTCATATTGCCCCAGTGGCTGGGTAGGCAATCAAGCTGTCCTAAAACATCAGCAAGCTTTATTTTAAAACTTAAGTCAATCTTTAGCTTGAATCAGAATAGAAGTGAGGTGTTGGGTTGCATTTGTTAATAGGAATGCTATTGTGGCAAATACTGTAAAAGAAAAAAAAAGTCTGTGGATTAAACACTGCATTAAGTGGGGGCAGGGTAATCTGGAGCCATTATTTGTAACCCAGGCTGTGATAATGAGGGATGCTGAGAAGTCCTAATGTGCAAAATGCTGGTGGAGATAATAGAAATCTTCAGCAGCTTTGTGCTTTCCTGCCATTTTGGAGCAGTTGGGGGAAGTCATGATGGAAATAAATCTGAGGTTCTTGCTAAATCTGCAGTTGAAGGTACTCTGGTTTATCCCTGAAGGAGCCAAACAACCCCTGGGCTGCAGCTTCTGGAGAAGGGCTCTGATGGGAGGGTCTGGCTGGTCAAGTCCCCCAGCTCCAGCATGGGTGGGCAGTGACTGCAGGGGGACACAGGTGGACTCTGGGGCTTTGTGGCACCCACCCCTTTCTCACAGCTGACCCGCTGCAGGTGGCTCTGAGAGGACAATCTGCACCTATCCTGGTAAATCTCCAGCCATAGCACGGACTTAACCTCAATATTTTAGTTGTTACACTTCTGACCACATGCCTTAACTATTTCATACATGCTGGCTCCAAATCCCCTGAACATGTTTGGAATATTTCCTCAGGCATGCACAGGCAGGAATGCCCGCATTCCTGCTTGGTTATCCCCAGCGCTGCTCAGCCTGGGCTGTCTGTAGCTGCCTGTGTTTAGAGCACAAAATTCCCTTTTCCCTGCCCAGGGTTTGGGTTGGGTGCTGAAGAGACAGAGAGGCTTAGGGACGGCTCCATGGAGCTGGAGGCTCAGAGCACTGTGCTGCTCACACACAGCCATCCCCAGGGCTGGGGCTAGGACAGCTCCAGGAACACACCTGCAGAAATCCCCTCGCTGGGATGATGGGCACATGCTCAGTCCAGTGCCAGATCCGATTGGGATCAGCCCCACCTTTGCGCAAAGTTGGCTTATCCAGCAGCCTATAATCTCCTCAGAAAAAAACCCAAAAGCTTTGTTTGACAACCTCATCAAACACAGCGTCTGTGGTGACTCATCTTTGTGTGTGAGCCGGTGATTCCCTGTAGTCCTATGTGCCCTGCTCTTGTGCCTTGTGCGGTAACACCAGGGCTAATTGTGCCACAGCTCTGCAGGATGGCTCTTTTAAATGCAGGAATTGAGTTGCTGCAATCTCATACCTCAAGACCTGTAGTCTTGAAAAGTCAGAAATAAAAATCCCAGGTCCACAGTTCCCAGCCAGCTCTTTGGAGACTCTTGGGAGTAACTACCCTGGGCCAGTGGATTTGCAGGGGCCTTGAGGTGTTACCTCTCCCTCCCCTCTGTCACTCTGAACTAAAGTTAGAGCAGCCCAGCTGTGCTGCTGCCTGGCCTTGCAGTGCTCAGCTCCAGGAATGACTATGCTGGGAGAAAGGGAATGCAAAGCATTGAGTGAATATGCCTGAATTTTCATTAAAATAAAACTGTTACAGTGGTTTTGCAGCCTCCAAAATTAAGGCTACAGGTGATAAAACAGCTGTGGTGCCATGAACCTTTTTCAAGTAGGGTTTTGTTCCTAACCCAGGCTGAGCTGGAGCAATTGTGTTGTATAACCCTTCCATTTCCAGAGGAAGAGAGCGCACGTTTAATTTGCTGACTTATGGGGCTTTCTTTGCATCCTTAATGCCTCACCATTCAATAGCTCTGTGCTTTGCAGGGCCCTGGAGATAAAAGAACCAATATTCCTTCAAAGGTTATTTCTAACACAGGAGTAGTTAAGAAACCGTCTGCACACAGATGACAAATTATTGTAATCTGAACAAAGATCCCACCAGTTGGAAACTTAAAAGAAGCCACAGACAAAGATGTAAAGATGGATTTTAAAAAGAGCTCTGATGTTCCCAAAAGCAGCAAGGTGGCTCAGTGGTACAAATGAGGGAGGCTTCAGAAGCAAACTGGAAGCTGAATTGCCAAGTTCTCATCCTTCTCCTGGGAGCTGCAGTGCCCTGAGCAGCACTGCCGGGGCTGAGAGCT
>JAHLSL010013231.1:0-20955 GCA_025920805.1 Petroica traversi
TCATGCACCTGCTCTCTGCCAGAGCATGGGACACTGAAAAGCCCCTGATTCAGAGTAAGCCCTGCTTAACAACAGTTAAAAATCGGCGTGTTATTGACATTATTCTCCTCTGAAATCCAAATTGACTCTATTCCAGCTGAAACAAGGACAAGTGTGTTTCAATGAGTTCTTACCTTCATTTTTAGGTTATTTTTTTTACCCTGCAAATTTAAATGAATATTACTTTATTGAGTATAGATACATTGGTATGAGCAGTAGGAAGCTCAGAAAACTACTTTGCAAGGATTCTCCTTCTGCTGCTGTGCTAATGAAATTGAAACACTCTTCCTTGCAGTGGTCTGTGCAAGATAGCTGGACTTTTTACAATTTGTAATTAGTTTCTAGATGATTATCTATTAATATTTCATGCTTGATTCCATGCCAATGTCTGCTTTTGGCCAAGGTCTCTTTTGACCATCTTATTTTGCATATTAGTACTAAGCTTCTGAAGAAAACACTGCTTTTGCTGAAATCTGGGAGACTGCACTTGCTGAGCAGACTGGGGTAGCAATTTGGTAACTTCAATAATTAGTCCTTCGTTCCCAAAAGTCTGCTTTTACAGCACATAAATGTGAACTAACCTTTAGGAATCCTCTGCAGCTCTGACACCTAATATCAAACTTACACTTTGCATCAGGACAGAGAATGTATAATTTATGAGCTAGTGAAGTATCTTTAATTAAAACAGTATTTTCTAAATTTTGACTGAATTTAATTCTAATCTAACAGAAGGAAGCAACCCAAGTCCAGCTGAGGTTTTCCTTGAATACCACCCTTGTTATCTGGGAGACTTTGAATCAAATAAGATAGATGGTTTTAATTTCCATGTTCTCAGTGTAACACTTGGGGTCAATGTTTGCATACTTATCATCGGCAGTTTACCACTGACAACCACTGTAATTGTTCAACTTTTCCTTGGTGAAGACCTGATTGACTATTATGCACTGTATTTATTTTGTCTCACACTAAAATATAGATGATTGATTATTCCATTATTCTATTGACCAAGGCTGTAACAAGGTGTGACAAATATGTGCCATTACAGTCCATAACCAGCTGCGGAAGGTGGTGCAGTCAGGTAGGGGAATTTAAATGCACACAACTCTCTGGAAAGCCTTAGCAAACTTTCAGGACACTGTATTTAAAAGATGTTACCTGAATTAATGGTCTTCATTTCTGATAGGTACTTTCTAAGGATGAAAAAAGAACATAACAGGTCCTGGTCTGAAAAGCCTAGAATATGACTGAGAGTCCACAGGAGTCAAGGGAAATTCTTCCAATGAGTTGCTGGGCTTTGGCAGGGTCCTGAGGATAATCCTTCTGTTTACTTCACTGAGAGTTGTGTCAGCTCTGAAAAAAATCTCCATTTGTTAACTGCATTAAAATGTACAGAGGAAGAAGTGCCGTCTGCCACTGATGCAGCACATTAATGTGAATTATATGCACATATCAAGAGGACTTAGAGTTGGAAAGAGAAAAATCCTGTTTTTTTAACCTCTTTATCTGCAATTTGGTATTTGAAATGTATAATTTAATTATCTTTGAACTTCTTTGTTCCTTCTTAAAATAAATCATATTTAATTTTCCTTTTAAATGTCATGCATTGATGGACACAGCACTGGGGATTGTGGCAACAAAATGATGTTGAACCAGCCACTGGAAATTAGTATTAATAAACAATGCATTTGCTACCAATCTGTCATATTAATTAGTCTTCAGAATGTGTAGCTTTCCATTTGTATTTAACATTGCTTGAGCTTTCTGCCAATTAAATACAATGTTGTTATCAACTCAACTCGCACGTGATTACATTGGATTAATGTGGTTCTTTTCTTTGATCCACTATAATTAAAAACCAGAGTTGGGGTTTTAAACAAGTGTAAAAATATAATCAGTTTGTATATGCTGCTGCCTTTTTCTTCTAATATACTTTAATAACATTCACCTCCAATTAACAGCTGTGGAAGCCCTGGGCCTGTTTAGCAGCTCAGAGTTGATTGTATCACTTTGGATGTGCTGGAAGAAGCCCCATGCGTGTCCCTGCCCTCGCCCTCTGTCCAGATGTTTTGGATGATGTTTTGGAGTGGGACCTGTGACCCTTCAGCCCCCAAATCTTCCATGAGAACTCATCAGATGCAAGCTGAAAGAAAATATTGCCTTAAAGCTCCATACTGTTTTCCTTGAAGCCTGATGGCTGCTCCATGCCTAAATCCTGGGGAGGGTCTGATGGGGATGTGCTGTGCATGCTCCTTATCCTGTCCCCAGGGGCATGTGGAGACATGGACTGGGGTAAAATGGGCCACTCTGACTTTTGGGAGGATGTGAACACTTCTGTAATGGCCCCAGAATAACCAGTCTACCCAGTCTTGACTTTTGAGGCTTTGCTGGTTCACCGAGCTCCATTTTGGGACCTGCCACCCAGCAGGGGTAAGGAACAGACAAAATGCCACTGCTCAAAGCAGAAAGACGCTGTTTCCCATCACTTCCCACTTCTCTGCTGCTGACAGACAGGGCTCACCCAGCGGAAAGGCTGGAGGAGGCTGCTCCTCTGCTGGAGCAGATAGAAGTAATTAGTCAAACCACTGTGGCGCAGAGAGGGAAGATGGCCCATCTCCTCTGCGCCGCAAATGGCTCATTGCATAACAACTCCAGTAAACGGGGATTTTTTCCCCTCTTGTACTTCTAGCAGGGAAACAGAGAGATGAGTTTTTCAAAAGGCCACCAAGGCTTTTGTTTGAGAGCTTTGTCTTCCAGGTCTCCTAGGACCACTGAGAAAAGTCATGACCTGAATAAATGTCATCAGCAGTCGCTCTGCGAGGGACGGAGAGCAAGAGCATTGCTGCCTCTTGAAGGAGCGTAGCCATGACCTGGAGAGCAGCTGGCAGAGAGCTGGTGACTTGTTATTCACCAGCCTGATAGACCCACTTATGCCACATACGCCCCAGTGATGCTGGATCCTGTGGGAATAAGGCAGCAGCCCTGTGCATACCAGCCAAGTGGGGAGTTCACAGCAAGGGCATGCAGCCCCTGTGAAAGCACTGCTGCTGGAAGAACATTTTCCCAGCATGCAGAAACAAAGACAGACTTACTCTTACTTTTTGCCTCACCTCCCAGGCAGTGAGGAGCAGTCAGCACCGTGCTCAGTTCACCAAATCTTGGCTGCTGCTGTGTTCCATCAGCTGCCATTGCAAAGGGCAGAGTCCTGCAAGAGGCAGAGTTTGCCCATCCCACCATTCTCAAAGTTCCCCCCGTGCCCTTCCTCACCCATTCCCAAAGCAGAGGAGCAGTAAATAAGTAAAGAATTAAGGTTGAAAGAGTGGAAGGCAGTGAAACATGAGCCACTCCCTGCTGGCCCCTCAGTAAGTAACACAGAGTGTTCTGCTGAGATAGTACTCTTTGTGCACATATTATGTAGCGTTCCAGCTAGATGAAACCTCAGGCTCCTGATTCAGCTGATATTTCTGGAAAATTGTTGACCTATTGCAGTTTTTTGAGGTCTTTTCTTGTCCTGGTAGAGTGGCTCCAACAGTGACAGATTTGTTATTCTGTTTCTAACAAATACGCAGCTTTTGTGACTCTAAAACTTGTACCTTGAAAGCATCCCAGATAATAATTGCTTCTGCGCCCCACAGCAGCAGTGTTGTTTATAGGCAAGAAAATTAATTAATTTAATATTAATTAATAAGATTTAATATAGCCAGTGCTAGCTTGTGTCATTGAATAACTCATAGGGACAATTTTAATTTCACCTGACGTGCATATTGATGGTTTCTCTCCTGGGCTGGAACTGAGGACAGTGTGGCTGCACCCTGGGCAGTGAGAAGGGCAGCCCTGCTAACAAGAAGTGGCTGTGGGGAAAGGGTTCAGGAGAGCCACTTGTCACCTGGAAAAATTTTAAAGGAGAAAGCAGGAAAATACCCCTTCTTTCAGTTCACCTTGGGAAGGAACAACTGCAGAAGCAATCTCCTTGCCTGAGTGTGATGCAGAAGGTTTGATGGATTAAATGCTGCTCTTTTAGAGTTTTCCCTGCTTTATTGTAGCATGAGCAAAAGGACATTTCCTATGTCATTTCAAAGAGGAGATGTGTCAAATCATAGAGCACCAGGCTGGAAGTGACCTCAAGGATCACCTGGTCCAACATTTCTCGGCAAAAGCAGTGTCAGACAAGATGTTCCATCACCCTGTCCTGCTGAATCTTAAAAGTGTCCAAGGTCAGGGAATCCACAGCTTCCCTGGGGAGATTATTCTGATGGCTGATTGTTCCCACAGTGAGAAATGTTCTTCTTTTATCTAGCTGGAATCTTCCTGGAAGTAATTTATATCCATTACCCCTCCCTTTTCCATGTGACTCCTGTGAAAAGTCTCCACCTTCTTTGTAGCCACCCTCTAAATAGTGGAGTGTGGCTATAAAGTCTTCTTTTCTCAAGGCTGAACAAACCCAGTTCTCCCAGCCTTTCCTCACATGGCAGCCCTTTCCAGTCCTTGGCTCACCTTTGCAGCCTTTCTCTGGGCTCTCTCTGCCTGTTCCCATCCTTCTTGTGTCACAGGCCCAGAACTGGGCACAGTGCTGAGCGGGACAATAAGCCCTTTATCTCTGTTGCTGCCACCAGCACCCTGCAGTGTCTCTTTGCTGCAGCCATGTACTGTTACTCACTCTGAGATCGTACACTGAGCTTTGCAGTGACAAACCAAATGCTGCCTTGTGCTTTGCCACCTCTTAAACCCAGCGAGAGGCTCTGGTCAAACCCCTTCTCTGAGAGTGGCTAAAAGGCTTTTATTAGCAGTGAGATGCAGCCTGCAGGGACTTGTCACGCTGATGTTTCCCTGACAGGGGTCAGAGATCAGACAAACTTCCTCAGTGATGTACATCCAAGCTGTCTTTCAATATCCTTTGGCCTCATATTTTGTGCCACATTAAGGTTTTTTCAAAATACTCCTGTTTAAGATGAAACTCAGACTGGGGCTTGTACCAGCCCAGAGGTGTGCAGGGCTTTTTTTGGGGTGTTTGTCCAGAAATCAGGCAGTGCATGGCTCATCCTTGGCTGCCATGGCCTGGATCTCCAGTGCAGCCCAGCCTGCATGAGTGAGGATGCTGCAGATAGCCAAGGTCTTGGGAATTGCTAATGAAACCAACTGCTCTGCCAGCAAACTATCCTGGGTCCCCCAGTGGCTGTGTAATTAAAAGGGGGACTGTATGGGTGTGAAGTTAATGCTGTATACATAATGTATCTGTCCCAAGGTAAGCCTTCGCATCTGTTCTCTGTAAAAGTGTAAGTGCAGGATATAATTAAGCGAGTGAGAAATAGTTTGAGTGGAAAGCAGTGCTGTCCACCAGCAGCTCAGCCCATGCCTTGCTGCAGAGTGCAGAGAGTCTAACCAGAGCCACAGTTAGAGCTGGCATAAAAACAGGCTGGAGGTGCTCCTGGTTGAAAACATTCATGGCTTAGTTTTTAAATTTTTCCCCTTTATTTTGTCATTGAGGACAAGGAGAAACTTCAGCCTGTAAATGCCACCGGTTCTCCTTTTCACACTGACGTTCCCAGGGACAGCAGAACTGCCTGTAAAGTGTCTGTCACCTAATGAAAATTGGGAAAAAAAAAAACCAAACCTTCTCGGTTTCTGCAAGCCCCTGTCACTTGTAAATAAATTGTTACTTAACCCTTGACTGCCCACCTCCTCCTGCTGCTGGAGCTGAAGATGGTGACAAACTTTCCTCAATACCGCTGCTCTTGTGGGTACAAGAGAGCTGCTGCAGCTCAGGGAGAGGGAAAAGAGGGGGAAATACCTGTCCTGGCATTTTAGGACTGGAAGTGTCTGGAAGTGCATTTGTGGAATCAGAAAGGCTCACCCAAAGGATTTGCCGCTGTAGATGAAGCTGAACTACCCACCCAGGCTTTTCTTCCCACCTCACCTACTTTTTTTTTTTTTTTTTTTTTTTTGCTAAATGTCAGTTTCCTTGTCAGCCTCTGGCTGGGGTTTTCATGTTATTCCCTCACTTCTTTCAGTAGAATCCCTTTGCCAGAGAAGCAGAGAAATGTCATGGCATGACAGCTCTTCTGTCCCAGCTGCACACGTGAGTGGAGGCCTCTGGCAGTGGCCAGCACACAGCCCCTGGACTGACAGACAGACAGACAGCACAGTGGGGGGCAGCAGGAACAGAAAGCTGTTAGGCACCTGTCACACCCAGATGCAGCAGCCAGTGGATTTAAAACTAAAATGTGCAGATTTGGGGTCTGCACTTGGGTGGTTTCTCCTGGCACAAGTGGGATGATGCCAGATGCATCCTGGCCTCTTTTTCCCCCTCTCCGTCACAGCCCAGCACTGACTCCTCACACTTGAAGATGCATGATAACATAAGGTAATTTAATTGTTCATAGTATACGTATATATAAACATATTTATGGCTTATAATAATTTTTGTGTAGTATATTTATATATGCATATAAATATATATATCCACATATAACCCTCTCAAAGGCCTTTATATACTTATGTTTATATGAGATATTTAATACATATGTAAGTATAATATATATGTGTGTACATGTATTTAGAAAAGGGTTATACATGCATATGTGTGTGCATATATAAAGACCTTTCAAAAGGTCTTTTATGTATATATACAACGATGTATATGTGCACATAAATACACGCATATGCACACATTTTAAACATTAAAAACATTGGGGTTTAGATATGTAAATACCTTTGTGTACAAATAGCTGAACAATTTCTATAGCTATATATCATCCATATCTATACCTAGTGTATATAAGCATTTTGCAGAGGGCTCTGGTGCTCAGCTGTGCTCAGCAGTGCCCACCTCACCTGCCAGAGGGTGTGGGGGAATTCCCCATCTCTATGGGCTGCTGCTGCTGCTGCCCTGCCTGTGCAGGGAACTGTGACTAAGTGCCCGAAACATCTCTGGCTGAGCTTGTGCCTGAGCATTTGTATTTGCTTCTCTGTCCCCTGATGCCACTCTATAAACAATGAGATTTCAATTCCCCCTCTGCCTCCTCTCTGAGCATTTCCTGGCATCTGTCTGTGGTTAGACCTGATAAACATGGAGCGTGCTGCAGTCTGTCCTGTGGGAGATGCACAGGTGTGCACACACCCAGAGCTTGCTGTTAATTTTCCCTCTTGTTTAACTGACAGTCAGTGTTTCAGCATAGTCCAGAAGTGACTCTGAAGAGTGGCTGAGGACAGGGCAGAGCCAGATCCCTGCTGCAGGGCCAGCAGCGATGGCTGGGTCTTTGCAGAGGAGACTCAGGGGTGGAAAGAGATGCTTTGCTTTTCAGCTGCTGCATCTGACTAGAAATCTTCTGTTTAGTTTCTACAGCACAGATACTGATGGTTTGTTTGTCATCTGCAGCCTGGTTTGTATCAGGAGAGGCTTGGGATTCAGTGTTCCCTTCCCTTCTGGTTATGGGACTCAGCGGGGCTTGAAGAGCTGCTGGAGCAGCCTGAGGAAGGGGCAGTACCTGAACCCTCAGCTGGGGCACACACACCTGGGCACACTCAAGGCAGCACCACATTCTTGCCCATGTACAACCAAAGCTGTTATGTTGATTTTGTGCTCCCTGGAAAGACTTTTTTTTTGGCCATTTTTTTTGTATATCTCTGGCTCGAAATTTATAAAGCGCTTGGCCACCCAAGGAGCTTTGCAACTCCACCATCTGCATCGTCACACAGCAAGCAGGTCCCCACCTGCTTCAGAGCAGTTTAAAGGGAAAAAACTTCTAGGAAGGAACTGGAAGCAGAATTGGATGAAAAATATCTTCTTAAAAAGACTAAGAATTAGCAGAATCTAAGTGGCATAATGAAGGAAGCTTTGGCAATAAAGCAAGCAGTGTGAGTAGGTCAGGAAGGGAAGGATGAAGGGACACTTGCTTAGATTTACACCTTGGAAAGACTATTCCAATGCACAACTTCTACAAACACAGGGCATGAGAAAGACCAAGGAGAGGGCTCCTGGCTCCAAGCACAGGGCAGGAGTATAGGGACAGGTTATGGGCCCTCTTCCTCAAAGTGGGAAAAGTTTTGGTTTTGGATGAGGAGGAAGATTAGGAGCACAGGCTAAAGGCAGCATGGCAAAGAGACTGAACACAAAATTGGAGGTTGAGAAAGATGTGAGAAATTAAATCCCAAACACATGAGCCCCTGTTGAAATAGATTTTATAGCTTCTGATCAAGCAGCAGGAACTTGCAACAGGACATTTTTGGGGTATTTACGTAGTTTGCTGGGTTTATTGGACACCTAAGGAGCAGACTCAGGTTTCCAACAGCAGAGAGTGGGCAGTCTTTCCCCCTGCAGTTTTGAGGGTGGGTGCTTGACCATCTCATCAGCTTAGGGGTAGATTGTGTAAAACGGGTGTGCCTGATGTCATGCACCTATTTAAGAAGGGCTTGCTGAGAGATCAGGGTCCAGTACTCAGAGTTTGGTCACATTTTTTGAGAGAAAGGCCATTTACAGAGACACGAAGGCAAATGGGATAAAATGCAACATGATTTATCAAGCAAGATTATCCTGAAATCCCTAACTGATCTTGCAGATAAAGGAAATCCAAGAGTTCTCCTCCTCCAGGATTCAGTGAATCCCCTGCCTTTGTGCTCTGAATATCTAACAGTGTAATTCGTGCTGGAGAAGATGGGGATTAATTAAATAACTCAGAAATAGGTGAGGAGTTGGCTAATAGGGCCCAGTAGTGGTAAGAGAGCTTTTTCAAGGACTGGGCTGCAGCTTACTTTGATCACTCTCTATCTGCATTAAAGGCCTCAGCAGAGGAACATTTGCTGAGAAAACCTGGTGAGGAGGGTGGCAAACACACAAGGAGCTTTGGGATATTTTAGTGAAAGGACCTGGAAGACCATGAACACACAGGAGGTCAAAACCAAGTGGTACAGCATTGTAGGAGGCACACTGTCCCCCAAAGCCCCAGGGCAAAGGGAGCACACTCAATTTATTGCACATGGTGCACCAAGGCTCTGAATTTCCTCGTGCCCTGCTCCACCCCTGTGCCTGGCGGCTTCTGCAGCTGCGAGTTGGGTGCTGTCAGATGCAAAAAGCTGAGACATAATCAAGCAATGCTGGTGGCATCACGCCTGGCTCAGCACCCCCTTGTTCACAGCTACCAGGGAGACCTGTCACAACCACACTCTGGTTTTCTTGCTATACTTCTCCCTGCTGTCACCCATCTCCCTGCATGCCTGATTTCTGACTAATGTAAATACACACCCCCTTCTTTAGCATAATTGAATACTAATTCCTTAATATGTGTTATTTTCCACTGTATCTCCATTTTCCTGCTATCCGTCTTAAGAGTGCCAACAATTGCTATCACTGTTTGACTGCTGTGTGTATATAATTAGAACAGTTGGCTCAGGTAATTTCTTTTTGCTTCCTTCAGTTCCTTCCTCTGCTTCCCTCCAGTCTGCCTTTCGGGGTTTTTCTTCATTTCAGGCTTTTGGAGGAAGTTTTCAAAGCAGAGTGTGTGGCTTTTAACTCTTCCACCCATTGAATTGGAGGCCACCAGCTGCTAAACCCTCTAAAATCTCTGAGTTTTTTAACTCTCCTGAGCAACTGACTTCTCTCATTCTCCATTTCGTATCCCCGAGGCTCTAAATGGAACTTTGTAAATGATGTTTCTGCAAGTGAATTGCCTGGTTGAGGAAATTGCCTGGCTGGTTTTATTCCCCCAGAGCTGCCAAGCATCCAACACTGCTGGTGTTCAGCTCAGCCCCGGTGCCCAGGGAAGGATATGCCAGGACCTGGATCTGGCCAGCCCATCACCTCCAAGCATCCTTGCTCCAGCAACATGGACAGGAAAACACCCAGTGGCTGAGTGATTCATGTGGAGACACAAAGCAAACCCACACTGGAGACAAGAGAAATTCTCGCTTTCCTCTCTCCCCATGTCAGAATTGGTCTTGAAAGATTTCCTTTCACAGGGAAGTACCTGTTTAATTACAGCTATTGCAAAGACAGTTAATAGCTGATGATCACAGCAGTATATTTTAATTGAATATATTGAGCATGCTGAACAAAAAGCTCAGCTCTTGACCTTTCTCCTGAGTGAAATGCTAGAACAAGCTCTGTAAATTCTGAGTCCATGGAGAGCATGGAGGGGACCACCCATTGCTGTTAATGGAGCCACCCATGTAAATTCCTTTATGACAGCTCAACAATGGGCTGCTGAATGTGCAATTAGTTTCATTTCATGCAGTTATTGTTCATGTTGGAGGGGAGAAAAGTGGGAGGGGTACTCTGGTTAAAGCAGAATGCTCCAGGTTGCTGTCTCTGGCCACTCCAGCCTCAGCCATCCCACAATAACACTTTTGTCAATGCCTGGAAGACTCTGGGTGATTTAATGCCAGTGGCCACAGTTTGTCATTGCAACAGGACAGATCTGTGAACTAACTACCCTCTCCTGCCCTCCAGGATCAGGACAAGACAAAGCCAGATTTACTCTGCCAGGATGCCAGAACTGTTGCCCCAGTGCCCACCTGGCTGCAGGGGCTGCAGGAGCTGCAGAGATAAGGCACCCGCACCCTCCCTGTCCCCTCACACCAGCCAGCTTCTGTTTTTATTGATTTCTAAGCTTGTGATTAAAGTTTGCTCGTGCTGTACCTTCCTGAATTGGCACTTGGGTCCTTACTCCAGCAAAAACTTGCATTGATCCGTGCTGGAGTACAGGCTGAGTGAGCCCTCAGGGAGCAGCTGTATATTTGCAGCGTGGTGCTCTTCAGACACATGACAATTTCAGCACAATTTTGTAACATTAAAACAGCATTACTGGTGTGTCTTTAACTGGCCATAAATAGAAGCCTTGACTTGCCTACAGTGGTTTGATATTCCAAGCTAGACAAGAACATTTAGTCCTGGCTTGCAAGCCATTTTATCACCAAAAAGAAATTTTGTAGGTTAGGTAAGTCAAGAGCTTATTCTTGCAAAACTTCAGCCTGTGTCTGTGAGCTGCAGTGAAACTGCATCTAATATTCAAGTGCAGGAAAAAAGGGAAAGGCTCTTTTTAAGGCTCATTAGTGATGGCAAAAAGATACAAAAAGACCAACGCCATTTTACACTTGTAAAAATATCCCTAGTAGATTCATATTTTTTAATCTTCAGTACAAAAGCTCCATAACTACAGCAAAGCATTAGCTTCCAATGACTAGCTAACCTTTTTTTATATAGCCTCTGGCATTAAAACTCTCAGTGAAAAGACATTTTAGAGCTAGTTCGGGCAGTTCATTCTCTGTCAATCAACTCTTAGGCTAGAAATGTAAAGGCAGCAACATGACAAGATTTCTATTTTAATATCTTTACTCTTGATAAGATAATCCTAGAGGAACGGTAGTGATCAAATATTTACAGGCAGTGCTCACTGACACAGTCTATTGTAAAATTAAATACATAAAATTATGTGGGGATAATGTTAATGTTGTGTTAGAAGGACAAAAGGCAGTGTGCTTAAAATGAAGGTTGACTCTTCTTAATATATCCTCTGAGGCAGGGACCAGTGCTGCTGGCACAGGGAACAGAAGAGCTGCTTTCATTTCACATTTTGTGACCTTTCTCTGCTTTTCAGTAGCTTGTTTGCTATTTAAACACACTTGCTTACTTAATGATCTTGATTTCTAAGTCTATATTTGTGTGTGTGTGTGCTGGGTGTCTCTGTGAGATGCACTGCATGGCAGGATTTTGCACCGAGCCCAGGTTTGGCTCCAGCCCTGGTCTGGGCTGAGCAGAGCAGAGGGCACAGGCTGAGGGCACAGGGGACTCTTTGCCCTCTCACTGCATCAGTCAGGGCGAGCAGATACCCCTGGGGAGCTCTTCCTGTGTGCCCTGCCACATGCACGTGGCCCGGAACAGAGGGAAGTGCCCAAATTCCTGCTTTTACTGACCATGAGACTGAGCAAATGCACTCAGGGAGAAACACTTGCAAATATATTGTTTTGTCTTCCTCTTCCCTCTCTGCATTCTGGGTGGGACATGGGGTCACCTGAAGGCCCTGTCCCTGCCTCAGCTGTCCCAGAGGAGCACTGGCAGTACCTCAACACACCAAGGCCCCTCTGCCACCACCCTTTAATGACACTCCAGTGATGCTCAGCCAGAGCACGGGGAAAATGAAGTGCTGATTTAGCGTGAAAAGCCAGTGCTAGCTAATATGGGAAATTACTCCAGCAATCATCACTCTTTTCCTGTCACTATGGTGACAAAAGAAATGACAAAAGCCTGAGCAGAAAGATACGGTGGCACAAGTAGAGAGGGACAGAGCAAATGCTTGGCAGCTGCATTGGGGTCGAGGCAGATCCAAGAGGGGACAGCAGAACAGGAAGCCTGTGGTGCAGCCACTGGTGGCTGATGGATGCAGTTGTGTCCCACACAGGGATCTGCAAGGTGACACAAGTACTAAACCCATGTTGCACCAAGCCACAGCCACCACAGACCTAAAAAATGTAATAATGTTGTACAAGGCTTTCATGCCACAGCTTTAATCCTAACGCACTCACCATTGATTTTTGCACCATCTTCCTCTGTGGACTTGTTTGCCACCTGCCCTAAGGGGGTCTGCAGCCAGCCTGGCTTCCTCCCCGCAGTGTCAGCAGCTGAGCATTGTTAAATGACACAGCGAGGAACTCTGCTCTTCCCAGCCAAAGCAGTGATCACCTGGGACTTGGAAACAGGTGTCTAAAATGAATGGGAAAGCAAGGGGGACATGCCTGGAGGCAGCCCAGGACTTGGAGGAGCAATTGAAGTGCCTTTGGCGGCTCAGCCCTTGTCTCTGCAGCACTGCTGGTCAGGTTTCCCTGAGGCCCTTCCAGCACCCCCATCTCAACATGCACAGAGACAAGGTCACCAACCCCAAACAGCTGAGCTGCTCAAGGAGAGAGATCTATCTCAAGAATACCTTCTCAAGAAGCTCCAAAGAAGAAACTGGGAAGTTGCAGCAAAATGTGTGGGTCCAAGGGCAACTGGCTCAGGAGTCTCAGGTGGATAAGGTGCCAAGTGTGTTGGTGGCCATCCTGCAGTGACACTCATAGCCCTGGGGGCCAGGGGGAGTCACCAGCAGATTGAACAGCATCCAATGCCTTTGCCACTTTAGGTTGAATTTTTATTTTCTTGGAGTCGCCTTCTAATGGAGGGAAAAGGGTGAGGTGCAGTAGGGGAGCAGAAGAGGGTTCTGGAGAGGGAAGTGGGAAAATCTCCATCCTGAAGTGCCAAGCCAAACACACCCTCTTTTGCACCTCATTTTTTCTTTCTTTTCTTTTTTTTTTTTTTTTTTTTTTTTTAAGGAGGAAAAGCTGTATTTTCCAGCCAGCTCTACTCATGAGTGATTGTGCAGAGCTCTGCTAATGGGCTCTGCCAAGCTGTGGCCACCCTACGGAGCTATTGGCAGGAGAGGTGGCAAGTTGGAAAGGACTACAAGGGAACTCTGCATGATATTTTTTGATGAGCTGATTATTCAGAAATTTCACAAGAGCTGAAATATATCACTCTGTTCTGAAACTCACAGCCCTGCCAACACACAGGACAGCTTACATGAGCAGCAGCATTTTCTCCTTCACAGAGTTGCTGGCCTGCCCATCAGGAACCAGATGCAGGAATGGGACAAGGCTTTTCAGCAGCCATCGACCACAGTGACAGTGAGAGGTGGGGAGTGGATAGGAGGACACAGAAAGCTGACACAGAAATTATTTTGGTACTTTCATGGCTGTCACTGTGTGTGTATTTGGGCTTGAGAGTTTTTCATTAGCTCTGTGGGTACTGGGGCATTAAGGTTTTATTGCTTTACAGCTGGGTATGAGATCACCCTGGATCCCACATGGATTCAGGTATTTCAATTTCAGGAGTGCTCAGTCCCGGGCCACATTTCAGGGTACTGTCACTGACCTTGATTCCCCACATTGCAGCCAGGACCTGCTGTCTTAGCCTGAGTCTGCAGCCAAGTCAGACTCCCACAGAGACCAACAGAATATTTTCCCTTCTCTCCAACATTAATTAAAAGCAAACCACTGGCTAATTTGAGCACAGAATGAAAAGAGAGCCTGATACTGGGGGGTGGGTGAATGTGTGCTGGGGGAGAAGCAGCACAGATTTCTGAATTAACACACAAAGTCTGCAAGGAGCTGACACGGCCCATCCCCATTGATCTGTCAGCACACAACCATTTTGAGCTGCCTGGGGTGGCATCAGCTGTCCCGTGGAGAACCTGGAGCTGGTGCATCTGCATCTGGAGCAAGAACAATGCTGAATCGCTGAAAGACAAATAACAAACATCCTCATGCTGCACTCACAGCCTTTGCTGAAAGCACTTGAGCTGCCTGGCATGGCAGGAAGTGGGTGTGTGGGCTGATGTGTTCCCTTCAGATGTGTGCTCCCAATAACCCACCTGTTCTCCTGTGAGTGGCCTGAGACACCACTTCTGCAATTTCTGTTCCAGAACACTCAGGGGACATGTGGAGCTCCCAGCCTGCTCCTACAAGTCAGTGTGGAGAATGGTGGCTGAACCATATCTGGTTTACTTATGGAAAAAGAGGCACACAGGCACAGTCCTTGCAGCCCTCCAGAGGAACTGCTGCTTCAGGAAAAACTCTTAGGAATTGAATAAGTCTAGGAAGTTTTCTTACGTGTCAGGCCAGGGAATGAGGGTCTGAGCTCTGTCCTGTTATGAAGCCACCCCATTGAGACCAATCCTCTTGTGCCAAGTCCATCTGAGCCCCTGCACAGGTGATTTTTCCTGTGTTTCCTGCTTCGGGTGAGGGAGCTCAGCACTGCAGGATTCCCCAGCCCAAAGGAAAGCCCCAGCACAACCCCCATGAGGGTGACAGACGAAGGTTGAAAAGGACAAAGATGGTTACAAAGACCATCAGTGTCAGCACAGCATCTCCTCACATTTCCAGCAATGGCATCTCTGCATGCAGCTCCCTGCCTGTGGAAAATTAAGTCTGTAAGAAGTATATAAATGATCCAGACACCATCTTCAAGGTCCATATCTTAAAAAAACTGCGAGGGTTTACTCCACATACTGCTGCAGGATGTCATGTACTTCATGATCTGCCTTTTCTAATCTCTCCTTATCTCTCACTCCAATCCTTTCTCACGTCCCTCATCTATTGCAAATTTCCTTTTTAAGCTGGAGCGAAGCACATAAATATTTTCATGCTGCATAAATAGGTTGTTTTGTGCATAATGTCACAGGAGGCTTTTTTTAAAAACAGGACCTTTAGTGCTGTGATAACGGCCTCCTCATTTACACAAATGAAATCTTCCGTGGAGCTCAGCACTCATCTGCTCTGCAGCCCCCATGCAAAAGGGTTGGCGCAGCGCCCGCTCATCACCGGCTATGGAATTAATACAGAATATTCCATAATACATAGGAAACCATTGAGCACCAGGTTTGAAACTGCCCTGCAAATGTAACTGATGCTGAGGTTTTTCTTTTAGCGTTCCCCAGCAGCGCAACCATTGTCCTCCTTCTATGTGAAATACTTGAAATGCTAAAGTGCAAAAGGACAACCATTTGTGTTGGCCCACTTGCCAGCATCTTTGACCATTCTGTCTGCTCACCTTACCTTCTCTGTCGTTTTTTGCTCCCTGACCTTCATTTCCTGTTTATTCAGCCCTTGCTCAGGGTCTAAAAAGTGCAGACACCATCAAAATGGACTTTTCATTTGCTCTGCACAGAAAAAGAAATAGTCTTACAATCTGTACAGTTTTTTAAAGGGCTAATGGAAGATATTGGGGGTCAAACGGAGTCGTAGGAAGTCTTTGAATCAAAGTGGTTTTCAGGAGCAATATTTAAATAGCGCCACAGTAAAAACTGGAATCAAACATCAGTGATTTTGCTCTAGTATTTCTATTTATATTTGAAAGCATAAAGACTTCAAGCCAATGGACTGAATGGCTCTGCAGAGCAGAGAGAGACTTGGGGAAAATTATGAGAGTTCATCCACCGTGCATGTTCGTACTTCTCAGGTCAGGCTGCAACCCTCCAGGCCAGACTATCATGGAGCAGTTTAATTTGTTCTGAACATGATCACACTGTGCTGCCAGGCAGGCAAAGCTCTGGTTTGAACCTGACCGTGACCTCCTCAAGCCCTCAGGTAGACTCTGCACCCTATGGCTTCCCTCAGCATGACTCTTATTGAAAGACTTGGGGGCATTTTGTTTTTCATCCTGCATTTGGGGGACACAGAAAGCTTTGGTTGTTTGCTTCCCTGCTGTTCCAGAGGAGGATCACGGGTGCTCTTTTCATGCAAATCATCATTTCTTCTCTCTTCCATCTGTTGTTTGACTTATTTTCCTGTTTTCTGTGTGAGCAATCAACAACTAACCCATGTTGGGTTTCTTCCTGTGCAGGGTGCTGATCACAGCATTTCTTGCTGAGAGATTGTTCTGTGTGGGTGGCTCCCACTTGTTGGTGGCTGGTAGCAGCCACTTGTGCCAGTCTAACCCTAATGTGATCACTATCCCATGAGCAACTTCACATGTTAATTGTTTTATAGAAGTGTTTTGTATTGCTTAAAGCTCCAGAAACCTTGTCACAATGCATTAAAAGAACAGAGAAAAGAAAGACCTCGGGAAGCATAATATTTCTTTTTAAGAACTCATCTGAAGAAAAAACAGCTCTGCAAGTTTACCTTGGCTAGTCTTGGTTTGTATGAATTGCCACACTGCTAAAAGATTTAATTTTTTCTATGATCAAATAGCCTATATACAATAACTGAATCAAAGAGCACAACATGGAGTAAACACTTTATAATGTACCTAAACGCAGTAGCTACCTGATTTTCCTGGCACTTTATTTCTATTTAGGCCAAGGGACAATTTAAAAAGATTCATTCCCAAGTACACAATTCAGAAAAATATGAGTTACAATTCAGAGCAATATTTTGAACCAATGTTGTTTAGTTGTCTTAGCTGGAATTCAACCTCGATGATATCCAAAAGTCCAA
Source organism: Petroica traversi (assembly GCA_025920805.1). Classification (NCBI taxonomy): domain Eukaryota; kingdom Metazoa; phylum Chordata; class Aves; order Passeriformes; family Petroicidae; genus Petroica; species Petroica traversi. The sequence goes on from JAHLSL010013231.1 coordinate 16,996, forward strand.
TCAATTTTTTCATAGAAGAATCCCATATTTGTAGAACACAAAAAAATTGTTGAGCTGCAGCTCTGGGGCCACTGAGAACTGGAGAATGAGGTCGTTCTTTCTGGGGACTTCCTGGTGTCATGGGATGTGTTCCAAACACATTTTTTCACCTGACAAATTTCAAACATAACAGATCATTACATATAATAGCAGCTTTGATCTTTGTTAGTAAGACAAAATGTGAGGCTGTTTATTACTAACGACTTAGGTGCTCATTAGCGTGCTCTGACAGGAGTCACTGACAGCAACAGGCAAAAGGAAATGTTCAGTGTTAAACCCTCACACAGCACATTGCAACTCCTATTACAGCTCATGCAACACAGAAAGGAGAAGTCTTGCACACAACTATTTAAAAATTATTTACCAGAGCAAGAAAGAGATTTGTCTGATTTATTATCTGCTTTTTCAATAAACTGCACTTACAAATAATACTAATGCTAATACTAATGCCTGCCTTTTGCATTGTCCTTTTCATTCTTAACTCACAAAGCACCCTTGGACAGAGGTCAGGATCATTTAAAAAAAAAAACAAACATGAAGTGAGGCCAGCTCTCTGATGTCCCTGTGTAAGACAGCACAGTCCCCAGCTCTGTTGACTGCTCCTCATAGGAACAAAGGATTAGAAAGGGCATCTTGGGTCATCAAATCCAGCTTCTTGCTCTCCAAATCTATTTTACTATAATAACCTCATGTAAGACTCTTTGGGCCTCATGATCTCTTATATAAGCTCCTACAAATAATCTTTCAAGACTATCATCTCTTGTATATCCTCATTCATCCTGGCCCTGTGGTGGGACTCTGCCTAATGCCAAGGAATTACACACCAGTGGTTTGGGACCATCACCCTGGAAATGCCCTCAGCCTCACACACTGGAGAACGAATGGGGCATTTCTTGCCATGTCTGCTCCAATTTTATGCATCTCTTGGTGGTACACTCTAGTAAAAGACCTTAATAGGTGCCATGACAGATGTGGAAGGTGTTCTTGAAGCAGAGAAATAGAGATGCTGAGAGCCTGACAGCTGTGGAAGCTGTGTGTGAAATCTCTGCACAAACCCATGGCACAGTTGCTACTGAGTGGTAGCTGGAGGCTTGCAGCAGCCCCAGGTGCTAACACAAACGGGGCATTTGAGTTTATCCCTGCAATACCTCTGCTTTTGTGTGGAGACTGACATCCTGGCAAACAACAGAGCCTCAAGTACGCTCAGTCCAACATATTTCCAGATCCATCACCCCCTTCCTTTCTCCAATAACTACTTACTGGAGGAGCTATTAATGCCGTTCCACCTACACAGCCTGGATACCGACACTCACACAAAGGCTGTGTTCAAGCTTTGAGGTCATGTTTGAGTTGCTGCTTCGAATGTCTCTCTGGGCAGTTCTATTATGCAGCAGCTACAGCAACAGGACACCACGATTCAAACCTTTGCTAATAATTGAGCACAAAATGGGCTTTTGGCTCGGTATCTTCAGTTTTGTACCTTCACTTCAGAACATGTTCAGAGCTGGCTTCAATACCACGAAAATTATCTCAGCTTATTAAACACAAAGCTGTTACCCAAGTGTTAGACGAGGCCACGGCCCCCGAACTCGCTCCCCGGGGCTGCGTGTAGGGCTCGGATCTTGCTGCTGCTGTGGCTGCAATTCCCCAGCCACCCACTTCTTTGTTTGATTGTCTTTTCTCACTGAAACATATGTTTCCCATTCCCACGGCATTTTAAGCAACAGTTTCCATTGTAAGCCCCTCCTGACTGACAGTTCGATGGCAGCCTGTGAATCACTTGGCACGTGTTCTGCGAATCTGCTTCAAGCAGGGTCTGGCTGCTCAGTAAGAGCACCCTCTGGCAGCATTGGGGGCAAGAGATTAGCACAATTTTTGCACAGGTTTGGGTTTAAAAATACCTAGTCACAGTTGATATCATCCTTATTTGAAGTTCAGCATTGTCCTGCACCTCAGCTCTTTAACCCCAGGTCCTGTGACAAACGTCCATCACTTTCTTGTCTTTCCCCATTTTCCTCTCATGCAGTGTGGCACACAAAGCCAACGATGAATCAAGAATTGATCACACTGAAAATATTTGGTTTTGACAGGCAGCCCAGGTGGGCATTCAGGCTGCTGGATGTGCAGGTTAAGAGAACTTTACACTGTCAGCTTTCTTCACCACCAGCAATGCATTTGCTGCTTTGCATTTATGCTGTACAATCACATCTGTGGCTCTGGCCCTGGTGTTTCTACTGTAGCTGTAATTACAGGATCCAAGCAGGGCTGTATGGAATTCATGTACTGGACAGATGAATTAAATGGCCACCTATAGGGAAATGAAAGCCCAGAGAATGAAGTGTATAGCTTTCAGGAAAGAACTTCTTCCAGCCTCCAAACAGGGCCCTGGAATGGGTGTGAAGGGGACATTATTACCTCCCACAAGAGGATGACATTTCATTTATAACTCTAGCTAGCACTCCTGTAGCTCTGTTTTCATAAGGTATAATCATATGCTTCAACCAGAAAAATAATCAACCTGGACACTGAGGCTGCTGTGCTTTAGCACACCACATTTATTTGGGAAAGCCTTTTGCCCTGAGCTTTCTAGCCTGGGTGTCACTGCTGTGCACAGTCTCTGCACCACTTCTGTTTACACCTTCCCTTGAAGAGGCAATGTAATTCCTGTCTATAAACCTCACTGCTGCAGACTTGAAGGGTCTGGATATTTTACACTTAAAAAATACCAGTAAGGGCCAGATTATGTTTGTTGGATTTGTGTCGATAATTAACTTCCCTTGCATCCCATTGAAATGACAAAAACATTACTTTATATGTACTTACTGCAGAAAAAAGAGAACTTTTTGGGGAAAAGCACATACCTTGTGATCTTACCCATCTTCTCTTTGCTATTTCCAACTACTTAAAGCATAATGTCACACTGAAATGCACACTTGGAGTGCTGCATTCTCTTCTGACAGATTGTTATGATATTTTTCAAGGTGACCTTCATAAAACTAGTTTCTTCTGAAGCTTATGCTTCATTCTCAGGTCATAACAGTTTCACACAGACAAGCAAACTGCCAGCTCCTGCTTTCTAATTAATGCTTCTTGAAGGCTTCGGAGTGGGGGATATAATTAATAGCATTTAAGTCTGGAGTGCAGAGAAATCTACAGCAGATTAATGGGATGTGTATTTACTCAGGATTACACACAAAGAACTCCTAGACCATGCCCTTTGGGAATTGCTCTGCCCACCTTGGATCCAACTCCAGGGTAAGCACTCCAAAGGTTGAGGCTCTGAAACTACTGAGGGTCTCTGCTCGCTGCACCCCCTGTCCCTGCTCCCATTTCCCAAACACAGCACGTTGTGTTTTTACAACTGCCTGGTGACTCTGCTTTGCCAACAGGCAGCACAAGTGCAGAAATACCTCTGACCACGCACTGTGGTGCCCACCCAGGGGACAGCCTGCTCTGCGGCCCACTGTGCAGGTACAGCATCTCCTGGGGCAGGCTGTGTCCTCATTGCATCCCAGATCCACTGTGTGGATCACAGGCAGAGCCATTGCTTTGTGGGTTTATGCAGTTCAAAGTACCAGAAATGACTGGAGTGTTTTTCTTACAGTAAAACAAGCAAAGACGGGTGTTGCAAGTGATTTTGTCATACTTGCCTAAATTTAAGGAAAGTGATAGGATTGCTCTGGTGTTCACTGCTATGCATGCAGCATGGATTGTCACACTCCAGAGGTGCTGGAGCAAGATCAGATGCAAGTCAAATTGCCAGTTTAAATTCCCCCTGGCCAGCTGCTGCTATCAGTGGTAATTTTCCTGCTGAAGTCAATAGAACAGCATTTTCCCACACATGCCGAGATCTTGGTGCAGAACAGGCAGCTGTGAGGCAGGATGAGTGCTCTCAAAGTGTGAGTAGCAAAAAAAAAAAAA